>LTAE01002917.1:18584-40553 GCA_001647135.1 Pontederia paniculata | reverse complement strand
CTAGTTGAATAAGATAATTTTCATCACTTAACAACCTAGGGTAACTTAAATGAGTTAGCTACTCTCATAAAAGTTTAGCATCACATTCACCAAATGAAAAATTCACAAACATGCATAATCACCATTCCAAAGCACTTAAATTCTAAACATCATCTAGCCCTAAAACAAGGGGAATTTAGCTATGCATGACAAGAGAGAGGAGAGGGTGAGAAATAAGAGAAGAAAATGTCATTAAACTAAAAATCCCAAGTTCATACATTAACATTACACAAAGTTTAAGTTTAGAACACTACAAATAAACATACCTCATTACAAGAATTAAAACCCTAAAATGAAGCTTCTAAAGTGTCACCATGGAGCCCCAAAATCGGCCCCCAAAGGGGCCTCCCAACTCTGAAAATCGGCTGTCAAACGAACCCTATCGAACCCTAAAATCCGCCTATTTATACTGTTGTGTCATGGCCGTGATGGATGGTGTTACGGCTGTGATGGAGAATGCGCTACGGTTTCATTGTTGTGCTACGGTCGTGAGAAATGCGCTACGCTTGTGAAAAGGATTGTTACAGCCCGTGAAGAGAATGCGCTACGGCCGTGAAAAGGCGCTACGGCTTGTGAAGATGCGCTACGGTCGTAAGATGGTGCGCTACGGCCGTGAGATGCCCTGTAACGGCCCGTGAAACTCTGTAACGGCCTGTGAAGATGCAGTTTGATAGTGACTTGAACAGTGGCTACGGTTCTCCAGTTGACGGCTACGGTTCTCCAAGTTTTGTCTACGGTGCCGTAATGATCTGGCAATGTGTGACTACGGTTCTACCCTTGTTGGCTACGGTTCTTCAGGTTGACGGCTACGGTCCATAATGAATTGCTGAAATCCTTCCTGATTTCCCTATTGCTTTTTAATGTTGTCCAATCCTTCAAACCTTCGGAATCCTGCAAGAATCGTCCGACTTTGAGTAGATAGTAATTCTTCGAGGAATTGATATACAATATAACTTGAAACATGTGATAATGCTATGAAATAAGTGACTCAAGCTAATCATAGGTATGCATTTATCACACTTATCAAAGATTCATTATTACGGTGGTGTAGACGATGTATTTACCCTGCTTCTTCATCTGATTGTCTTGATATACACTCAATCATGTGATCAACCCCTCTGCTTTCTTACTTTATTTTCCTTTAATTCGTATATCTAAAATATCTTGATCTCCACTCAGTTTTCGAATTAGATCGATGGTGTGATATTATTCCTCGAGAGATAAACACTTCTCACTACTCTATTACTTAGGTGACTAGTATACTCGCTATCATTGTGTTACGTATTTGTCGCATCAATAAACTTTGAATAGATAACTAATTCAAGAAAAATCATGAATAAAAACTATAAATAAATGGAAAACATGCAAAACATGCAAATAATGCAAGGTAATTATATACGAAATCAATTCCTAAAATATGATCAACAGTTGCCACAATCCAAAAACTTCATAATCCATTTTTGCATCACCTTAAACATAATAATATATGAAATAAATGATGTAAAACAAAAAAAAATACCTAGAGGTGTTGAACCAATTTTTCAAGAGGTTTAACTTCCACAATTATGAAGACAACTTATCAGTGATAGAATATTCACTCGTTATTTCACTACATAAAAAGATTTTCAAGTCAAAATTTTAGCAAGGATTTCTATTTATTTAAACAAATAAATATTATTATTATTAAGAAATTGACATTATTATAAACTATATAGAATAAATCAAATATATAGTCTATAATCAAGTTTCACATATATAAATAAAAGGTCAAAGATGAAACTTGGATTTAAAGTCGACAACTTGTGAACGATCAGAATGAATCCAAAAAAGAATTGATTGGGAAGGTCAAAGAGGAGACATGCCAAGTATTATGTGAAGGCAATGTTTTAAAGCCAGAATTGATTGGGAAGTTCAAACAGTTTAATCATGAACCGATCGGTCGTCTTGGTTTGACGTCAAAAATGAAAATGGCTTCAGACCAGATTGAAACAGAAAAAATTGAAGAAAATATGAAAATCGATGAAGCGGGTAAAACCTGATTCATTTTCAAATTTTAAATATAAAAGGAAATTAAACTTGGAAAGTTGTGTTATAATGTATTTAATATTTATTAGTGCAATTAATGCAATAAGAAAGGAAAGTAAAATCATGCAATTAATGAGAATAAATATGAAGAAGTTAAAGAAAATTGTCAATATAAACAAGAAAATAGGAGAGGATTAATTAAAATTGAAAAAAAACAAAAAAAGGAAAATTTGGATATAAAGAAACCCTTCCTGATAGAAAGAAATAACATAAAAGGCAATGAAATATATCAATGCCAGTGTGTAAAATGTGACTAGAAAGAAGTAAAAAATAAAAATACTAAAAAAAAGATGAGATCAGTAATGAAAGAGAGGCAGGAAATAGAAAAATGAAAAAAAATAAAGGAAGTGTAAACAAGAAAAGAAAATTAATGAAAATAAAGAAAGCAAAAAGTAATTAAACATAAAGATAAAAATCTTATATGAATTTTGATAAATCAAAATAAAACTTTTTTGAATACTTATATTTTAAAACTATAATTAGTTTCTTGATTACAATTTATAATTAACAGGTTAATATTAAAGTTATCTATCTGCTTATAGAATATTAGTTATAGTATTATAGTATATTAAAAAATAATATAACATCATTGGTAATATATAACTAATAATAGAAATAATAATACTTTATCAATCATCATTATATATTCTGAATAAGCATTAATCTTTTGGAACACAATAAATAATATATTACATTAATGTCTAATAAATAGTATATTTTTATTAATTTTTAACATATTATATAGTATTAATTGTGCTATATGTTTTAGATTATTATAAATAATATTATTTAATAAAAAATCTGGTAAACTCCATCGAATCCGATCAGACCATTCCAACTATGATCAGATGAAAATCCTATTTGATCTTTGGTCTGGTTGTGAAAACATTGTCTACATGTTATATGAAACAAATACATATATGTGTCTGTTTTGTCAATTGCATAAAAAATACAAAAGGGTTGATAAGACGAACTATTAGTGTGAGTAGAATTTAGTCTATGAATCTCCATATAGAAATAGTGGAGATCCTATTCATCCTGCATGGAAAATATTCAATACAAGAATCTATGGCATAATAGAATGATACAATGAGTAATTTTAAATTTAACACCCGCTCATGATCTTAAAGTTCTACACTCATGAAAATACTTGTCTTATTATTCATTTTTGCTCTTGAACATGAATGTGACTCTCCTATCATGTCTACACAGTTTAACATAAAAAATTAAGTGGAAACAACAAATTATATCACAATAGACCATTATAAAAAAAATCTTAGGATAAGAAAGTTGTTGATGTGCCTTGAAATACTTTACTCTGTACTCAAAATTGTGAATGATGAAAAAAATGAGAAAAAGAAAAATAGGAATCTATGATGATAGTGGAGGGCTTGAATCATTAGGCTTATTTGATGTACTCTATTTTACTTATAGTGAAACTTTTTTACAACAACCTCCTTTGCCCATGGATGTTTCTTTTTTATTCACATCAATCAAAAGGGTTTTTCCACATTAATTTTTTTTGTCAATATTTTTTCTCGCTTTTATATGTTTATTGATCAATCTCTTGACATGATATTCTAAAAAAAGTGATAACAGAGCCTAAGTTTTTTCACAATCATTTTTTGACGATGAAACAATGAAATTTGACATTGAAAAGTTCGACATCAACACAAATTTCAATCAGTGGCAAATTTGGATGCTTGCTATCTTGGCTAAAAACTAGTTGAAGAAGGCATTATCCAGGAAGAAGCTCGATATAATGGAGATCTCCGACTAGGGGAACTCGATGAGAAAGCCACGTCGGCAATTCAATTATGCTTGATAAATGATGTTCTTTGAGAAGTCCTCACAGATATTGCATCGGCAAATTTGTGGTCAAAGTTAGAAGCTATGTACCTGACCAAAATCCTAGTCAATCGACTTGTGTTGAAGCAGTAGTTATACACCTTTCGTGTGGTTGAAGGTTCGTTGATCATATCTCATATTAGTGAGCTTATTATCCTTATCAACGATTTGCAAAACATAAATGCTAAGGTTGATGATGAAGATTAGACATTATTGCTTCTATGTGTGTTTCCATCTTCATATAAAATGTCTAAACAAACAATAATCTATTTAGGGAAACTCACTTTGAAGATGTTAAAGGTAGATTATTAAGTAAAAACTTGACAACAAATTAAGAGCCAACAACAACCAGATGAGCAAGCCTCATGTTTGATAGATAAGAATAGATTCGGATCTAAATCAAAGTATAGAGATAAACTATGCAATTACTGTAAGAAGAATGGTCATATTAAGGAAAACATTAGATAAGGAACCCTAATTACAATATATTCGAATCTAAATAAAAGTATAGAGATAAAGTTTACAATTACTGTAAGAAGAAGGGTCATATTAAGGCATAGTGTTACAAATTACAAAACAAAAGTAAGAAAGCAAATAAGAGCGACGAGAGGGGGAATCAGAAGGCTAATGTAGTGGATGTTAATGTAGCTGAGAGTGAAAATAAAATTGTTTTGTTGTTGATGACAATTAGTAATAGATATTCAAATGAATGGATTATTGATTTTGAATTCTAATACTATAAGTGCACCAATAAGGATTAGTTCTCAACATACAAACTAATTGAAGATGAAGTTGTTCTTATTATGACCAATAATGCAACCTATAAGACTATTGGTATCGGGTCTATTTAGATTAAGATCCATAATGGAGATGTCAAAACCTTATCAAATGTTAGACATGTTCCTGATCTAAAAAATATATCATTTCTCTCAGAAGTCAAATGGTTGCAAAGTTATTATAAAGTCCAATGGAATGAACATTTATTGTGGAGCTCTTATGCTCATGAATGACAAAAAAAATTGGTAGCATGCATGTTTTTTAGGATTTGACTATAAGATTTTCAATAATAGCTTTAACATCCATTTCAGAAGAAGATTCCACCAAAATAGGACCCATGTGTTTGGGCCATATGAGTGAGGAAGACATGTAATTTCTAAGAACCAAAGGACCTTTCTAGAACAAAAGATTGGAAAGTTATAATCATGTGAACATTGAATTTTGAAAAAGCAAAATAGAGTTAGTTTCAGTTCGGCAATTCATAGTATGAAGCACATCCTAGATTACATTCATTTGTATTTACGGGATCCTTCTCAAGTTCCTTCAAAGGGAGCTAATGAATATATGCTTACTCTTTTGATAACTTCTCCATAAAATTTTAGATGTACTTCAAAAGCTTAAAATGATGATTGTTAGACATTTAGATTGTGAAAAACTTTACTAGAGAAGCCAACCAAACGGTTGTCAAGAGGCTGAGAATAGGTAATGGACTTGAGCTTGTGGTTCAAAATTAAATGAATTCTATGAGAAAGAAGGTATTGTTAGGCATCACACAATTATGAAGACTCCACAATGGAATGTCGTTGTAGAAAGAATGGTCGTGGATTTATTTGAGAGAGCCTCACGCATGTTGTTAAATGTTGGATTAGGTAAGATTTTTTGGCAGAATCTATCAACCAAGCATATCACTTAGTTGATCGATCATCCCACTGATCATTGGACTTGAAGATTCCTAACGGTAGGGAGGCATTATTCTGCTTTAGATTAATTGCTCATCATTTTCATACTGGATCTCGTTAGGAGAAACAAATACGGAAGAATCAAATCAAGATGAACAATCGTCGATCAGAAAAGGAAGGGGAAGGAGAAGAGTTGAAGAACTTGAAGTTTTTCATTTACATCAAAAAAATGTATGTTTTGTGGATCCCTTATAGATATGCTATTTTTAATTGGTGGATCATGATTAAGACTGGTGATCAAACATTTCACAATTGTTTGATGTGATCAAGATTGGTTTTCCTTTTATATTATTTGATCACAGATGCTTGATGTAATTGGTCAATCCAAAAATCATGATTGATGTTTTGGTCAAACTTTGGAGGGGTTTTTCTCATATAAAAACTATGAGTAATCGATTAGTGGACAAGTTGAAATTTAGTTTTGTTACAAACTAAATGCATCCCAATATGAGATATATAGGAAAGCTTATGACTGAAACACTAAACCAATGTCATGATGCCCTGAGAAGTATGATACTCGAATTAAAAAAAATATATAATAAATTGTGAAGAACAAAAAGGGATCTAATATGTGGAGTAGTTGGATACTTATGCAATCTTGTATCAGAATTTGGAATGACATGAAAATAATAAGTCTACAAAATGTTAGGAATTATTTAAATTTAACTATAACATATGAAACACGTTGGGATTATTGCACAACTTCTTGAGTAAATTATAAGTAGATAAAATTTGAAAAAATTACAAGTAAATTCCATAAGGGTCCACTTTTTTAGGAAAATTTTGATTTGTCCAAAAAGGATATGTATAAGTTAAGTTCTGAATTTTATTTTGACAATGTATTAAATTTGTCCAGTGCTGAAAATTACTATCTTGGATTGTATTTTCCAAGTTATTCATTAGATAATTATTAAGGAATATATATGGTATATTTAGACTATTTAATTTGTTTATTATAATATCTCATTAATGTTAGAGTTCCATGTTATGTTAGGTATTCATTATTGCTTATGAATATTATAATTAATGGATGAACCTTAAGATTATGACTGATGCTATTATTATGATGTGTTATATGTTACATATAAGTGAATGAAATAAGATTAATAAAGATATTTTCATTGTGTGTTTTCGGGTGTAAAGTTTAATGATGTGATTACGATGATGTTAGGGACAAGTAGCATAGGTGCAACTAAACTACTTAGTTCATCTCTTTCATGGCCTAGGGTTTCATAGTATTAGGAGATCTTGGAAAGTTCATATAAACCACTTAAGAACATAATAACTTGTATAATTCATCATATGATCATGGCCTATCAATTTCATAAGGAAAATGACATTAAAATATAAGAACATTCACATTCATGCAACAATCCCCACAAGCCATCCTTACATTTCCATTTTCTAAGAACATTGTGCTCTTACACTCCTCATATCCATAGAATGAGGTAGGAAATGGAGATTGGATCCCTTTTACATACCATAGCCTACTTTCTCCTAGATCTTCTTCCTTCTTGATGCTTGCCCTTTCTTCCTTCCCAACTTGAAGTGTCCCCAAGCTCCTCTTACCCTAAACCTTCTTGTTCCTCCCTTGATTCACCTTGAGCTCATATGGTGGAGATAAAAGAGGAAGAGAGATAATTTGAAGGGAAGAAATGGTAATGATTGTTGGATTAGCGATATACCTAAGGTTTATTTAGGTTTGTGGGGTTTGGGGCTTTTAATGCACATGGGACTCCTTGGTTAACTGGGGCTTTTAATTAAATTGTGTTTTGGAGCCTTTATTTAATTGTGGTGATTTACATCCTACCTCCTTAAAATTAAATTCGTCTTTGAATTTTCATATCATAAAGACTAATCGAATAGGTGCATAAACTTCTTCTTCGTCTCATCTTCGAGTTCCCAAGTAGCATGCTTTCCTCTATGGTATTTCCATGTCACTTTGACCATTGATACAACCTTTTTCTGAAGATGTTTCCTTTGATGCTCCAATATATATCTAGAGGTTGCTCTTCATACATCAAGTCTCCTTTGGTGTTCGGCTCTTCGATTTTTATTACATTGGCATCATCGTGATGATATCTTCAAAGAAATGACACGTGGAACACGTCATAGATTCTCGCATATAACGGTGGTAATGCTAACTTATAAGCCGCTTCTTCGGCCTTCTTAATGATTTCAAAAGGTCCAACATATCTTGGACTCAGTTTTGCCTTTCTTGCTAAAACACATTACCCCTTTTGTTGGTGAAGTCTTCGACATCACACGTCCACCCACATTAGATATTTGTTCATTTCCTCTTTAGTCGGCACAAATATTTTGCCTACTTTTCATTTCTAACATCCTCTTCTTGATCAAATCAACCTTGTCTTGCACTAGTTATGGTCTAAGAAGTCTTCTTTCTCCTTCTTCCATCCAACACGAAGGAGACCTACATGGTCTTCCATATAAGGCCTCAAATGGGTCCATCTTGATAGTTGCATGGTAACTATTCTTATATGCTCCACCAATGGTAAGTGAGTATCCCAACTACCATCCGAATCTAGTGAGCAAGCCCTCTTCATATCTTTAGTGTTTGGATCATCCTCTCACTTTGTCCATCCATTTGCGGATAGAATGTGGTGCTAAAATTTATCCTAGTTCCAAAAAGATCTTGCAAACTTCTCCAAAACCTTAGGAGAACCTTAGATCTCTATCTGAAACTATGGATATGGGAATCCCATGAAGTTGGATAATCTCCTTGACATACAAGTCCAATAAACTCTCCATGGATTGACTTTCTCTCGGTAGAAAATGAGCCAATTTTGTCAATCTACCAACAATCACCCATATTGAGTCATGTCCACTCTTGGTCTTTTATAATCTCATCACAAAGTCCATGATCACACTTTGTCGTTTAAATTTCGATAATTACAACAATTGAAGCATTTCCTATGGTCTTTCATAGGCACACAAAGCATCTCGACACATACTTAGCAATCTTCCTCTTCATGCATTTCCACCAAAAACTCCTTTGCAATTCTTTAAAAATCTTGGTACTTCTAGAATGAATAGTGTCATGATCCCAATTCAAACTTTGGTTTCATCCATAAGTCGCGACCTATTACGATCGATCAAATATAACATCTCAGAAGCGTGTCTTAACTCATTCATTTGATATATCACATGATATTATATTAAATGTGATCACAACATAGGCAATTTATATTGATCTCAGAGCAAATCCACATTATCTTATATATATATATATATATATATATATATATTATACAACATATTTTTTTGACATTTAACATTCTTATACAAAAGCTATACATCAAGAGGAATCATACATCCTCACAAAATCACCAAAGAAAAGACCTAAGTTTCATCTATACCTCGTCCAAAAAGTGCTTTAATCCCTACAGAGAATCACCAAGCATGGCCACAACACTGGTCTACTGATCTGAAAAAATATTAAAATCACATTATGAGCAAACCACAACTCAGAAAGTAACAAACTCATAGTCCATGGGTTATCATCTACTCATTCCAAGGAAAATAATATAAGCATTTTCATATATCAATTATCATATGTATAATATCATAGAATAAAATGAAACATATATCATCACCAACATATCACATGTTCATAGCATATCATATCACATGTCATGCACTTGTGCAAATTTGTATGCAACATGTCATATCACCAGCTGGCCAGAGGTATCATATAATCTCTTAAGGTATCATATCATCTCCGCCGAGGAACATATTATCCCTTAAGATATTAAATCACCCCTTCAAGAGAATTTCATATTGTCCTACAGAAAATATACATCCTGGTAGAGGAAAGGAAAATGCATGATAAAAATGCAAATGCATGATAAAAATGCAAATGCATGATTCTCTTACATATCTATAGCATCATAGAACATATCGCTTATGATTGCATTATTACCATATCATTCATTTGATGAATCCATTTACAATTTGTCCGAAAGAAATTGCAATGGATATAGAAGTACAATTGCATAAAAAATGATTTAATTTCATGGATTCCACAAGATCAATTTGGTATCAGTTTTTGCACTTAGCAGATTGAGTGAAGTCAGTTATAAAATTCATAACAATTAGTAAACACCAAATATTCAGGTAATACAAATTTTGTCAAAATGTAGAGTCTTTGATGTTAAATTCATATAAATATCACATTTTAAATTGTTCTGGAATGACCACAGATAATTTAGCAATCTAACACTATTCTACATCATACCTGTGTACTAGCAGGCTAAGTGATTAATATATAATCCATAACCCACTAAGTACAAATGCTAATGAAGTCATTTCAATTTTAAATGAAACTAAACATCCAGAAGTTAAATCCATATAAATATCAAAGTTTGATACTCTGTAGGGAGGTCTAAGAAAATTTAGAGATTTGCCTATGTTCTATTCATTAGAATCCTGACAAATTGCGTGATATACACTATAAAATTTATAACTTCCATTGAAAAGCCTATGATTATAATTCCAAATGGATCTGAAAGTAGACTTAAATTAATGTGGGGCATAAAAATTCTTTGTGGTAAAAACCATAAAAACTTCACTAGTTTGATGTTGGCTTCAATGGTGTAGGTGTTGTTTTTCTTCCCCTAGAATTCGTTATGGGAGGTGATAGGTAGGTAACTAGATGAAAATTTGTTTAAATCTTATCTTTTATCCTCTAAAGTTACCAACTTAAAATCGACCTAAAGGTATTTTTAGTTTGGGGCATGATATTGATATTATTTACATGTAATGTCATTTAAGTAAATGGACATTACATGTTAAATAAGAAACTACCCCCTATTTGAATTCGAATAAAATATTTATAAAAAAATTCAAAGGAATCAAAATCTAAAATTTGGGCCGAAGAATAAAATCGACAATTTTACAGATTTTTTTATTTTTGTCCCTTCATTTAACCTAACTAAAAACTCTTCCTAAATTTATATAAAATCATATTTAGTATACTTTAACATATAGGAACAATTACTAGAACTTTAATTTTCTAATTTCTAATCTTTTCAAAAATCATATTTTCATGTCTCAGTCAGATTTCTCTAACTTCAGCATATAAAAACTGAAACTAGAATACACACTTTAACACATATATCATAGTAGATATTAACCACATAAATACACAATTAACATGTATAATTATCATATGAATCATATAATGGATATCACAAACAGTGAACTCAGATATGTGACAAATCCAAAATTTCTCTCCTTAGGGTCTTAGCCTTATCATTTGGAACCCATAAGCGAACTTTGAATCGGATTGCACCATCTTTGCATAGGGTGAAACTTGTGGACTTCTTGTTGCATAGGAAAATCATATAATCATACTTTGGTCCTTCCTTTGAGCTTCAATGATTCTATTCCCTAGGCTTGATTTTATTACGTGGAGTGTCTTCAATACTACTCTTCTGCCAATTGGCATTGGATTCCCTTGTATAATATCCTCAAGAAGATTCTATTTGTGAATCCTTAGATGAGATAATGATCCTCCCAGTTTCTACTTAAAACATCAGCTATGGCATTGGCCTTTCCCGGATTATACATGATAGAAAAATAATCTTCAATAAATTTGAGCCATCTCCGTTACCACATGTTCAATTCCTTTTGAGAGAACACATATTTTAGACTCGTGATATGTGAATCCTTCAAAAGCCTCTCCATACAAGTAGTGTTGTCATATCTTTAAGGCGAAGACAATTGCAGCTAATTCCAAGCCATGGTTGGGTAGTTTACTTCATGCTTCTTTAGTTCTCTCGATGCATAGGCTACTCCCCCATGTTGCATGAGTACACAACCTAAACCGGTACCACAAGAATCACTATAGATGACAAATCCTACACTCCCCAAAGATGTGGTAATCACGGGCGCGATTGCGAGCCTCTTCTTGAGTTCCAAGAGACTCGCTTCACACCTAGGTGTCCATTCGAATTTCACTCCCTTCCTTGCCAAATAAGTCAAAGGGGATGCTTTCTTGGAAAAATCTTGAATGAACCTTCAGTAATATCTGGCCAATCCTGAGAAACTCTGGATTTTAGTCATCGTCTTTGGCCAATTCCAACCAACAATGGCCGCCACTTTTCTTGGATCTACCATAATGTCATCCCTTGACATAATATGCCCTAAGAACATAATGTCCCTCAACCAAAAATCACACTTGGAAAACTTGGCATATGGCTTGTGCCTTCTTAGTGTTCCTAACAAAATCTTCAAGTGTTCTTTATGTTTTTGGGACTTAAAGAATATATCAAGATGTCATCAATTAACATAATGATAAACTTGTCCAAGTATGGCCTCAAGATCATGTTCATAAGATCCATAAAAGCAACATGAGTATTCATTAGTCCAAAAGACATAACAAAAAATTTATAATGTTCGTACCTTGATTGAAAAGTAATTTTCTATATGTCTTGTTCGCCAATCCTCAATTGATGATATCCACTCGGGAGTCAATCTTTGAGAAACTGATGTTGTAGATAGTTGATCAAACAAATCATCAATACGCAGCAAAGGATATTTTTTCTTGATAATTGTCTTGTTCAACATTCGGTAGTCCATGCAAAGCCTTAGGGAGTCGTCCTTCTTCATGACAAATAAGATCAATGCACCCATGGTGACACACTAGGTCTAATAAAATCCTTGTCTAGTAACTCTTGTATTTGATTCTTCAACTCATGCATCTCAGACGATGTCATTCTATAAGGCTCTATTGAGGTTGGTCCCACTCTCGGTAGATACTCGATTGTGAAATCAATTTCCCTATGAGGTGGTACTCTCGATAAGTTTTTGGGAAACTCATCTATGAACTCTTTTAAATAAATCCAAATACTCCGACTTTAATGGTTGTTCATTGTTCATCACAATGATACCTACTAGGAACCCTCCACACCTTTTTTCTCAACATCATGGTGGTTGTCATGGCCGACACAAGTACATTGATCACAACCCGAAGGGGTTCCCTGGATGATCACATGGGGCTCCTTGGATGCTCCTACACATATTCTCTTTTCCCTACACATGACATAGGCATCATGGTTGGAAATCAATACATGCCTACACATCATAGTTGGTTATGGGTAAGACTACTAAGTCAATGGCAAAATTTATACCTTCAACCATAATAGGCACATTTAGCAGTTTGCATGCTTCACATAGGAGTGATTACTTATAATATGCAATACATCACACTAGATTTTATTCCAAGCATTTTAGAAAAATTGGTAGACACAAAAGAATGACTAGCTCTGGAATAAAAAAGAACATTTGCATTGTGTCCCGCGATAAGAAGCACACCTTGAACCATTTCATTGGACTGAAGAGCCTCCTCGGCATGCATATTGTAAGCCCTTCTCATGGTCCTTTGAGGTGAGTAATCTTATTTGTCTTTCCTCTTGTCTTTGATCTCGGGCCTCCTTTCTGGGCAATCTTTTACAAATTGCCCTTCCTTGCCAAATTGGAAGCATACACACATCTTCAAACAACATTCTCCTCTATGGATTTTTCCACATTGCTTGCATGAGCCTTTGTCCCCTTGTGCTTCCTCCTTCTTGTAAGGTGGTATGTTGTAAGGCTTCTTAGTCCATTTATTCTTTCCTTGCTCCTTCAGTTTCTTGGGAGCCTTTCCCTTGGGAGATTGGACTCTTTCATTGAAGTCTTTTTCCCAGTCGGTGGATAACTCCATGAGTTCATTCATGGTCTAACAATGACCCCTCATCACCCTAGTCCTCATCCCGAGCTTTAGTCCATAGATGAACCTCTTGACCCTTGCCTTTTTTTTATCTCTTGAAGGTCGTTATACTTCTCTAGCTTGAGGTTCATGTATTGGTCCATCATCATTTTTCCTTATTGGAAATACAAGAACTCATTCCTCTTTTGGTCTTTTAGTACATGGGGAAGTACCTATTTCCAAATGCTTCTACGAAGATATCCCATGGTACAAACTGCTCATCTTGAAACTTGGTCCTCAATGTGGCCTTCCACCAATTTTTTATTGGCCTCACGAAATAGACGTTGGGTGGCGAAGACCACTTTCCTTTCCTCCTCACAATCCATAGATATGAATATATTGGACACGTCCTCCAACCATGCCTCAGCCTTCTTGAGTCCTTCTTCAGCCTCGAATCCTGGTGGATTCAGCCTAAGAAACCTCTCAATGGTGTTGATAGGGTTCCCTTGATTATGGGTGTTGCGCGGCAGCGATCAAGTTGTCAATAAAGACATTCCTCTCATCATAAGTCGCCTCAATCAGCACATGTCATGGAGGCATCTACGTTCGACATAAACCATGAAATCAATGGTTAACATTAGTCATCATAAAATGTGTACACACTACACACATGTCTACCCTTAAGACTTGGTGGTTACTCATGATCTTTGCAAATGGACTTAGACACATGATATTTAGACACCTAAGAGACAACCTTGGCCTATGATACCTAAATTGTCGCGCTCCTAAAACATGCACCCACGGGCTTCGCCCGCATGAGTTTTCGAAAGCATTACATGGATCTTGAACATACATTATGGACCCACTAAACATTAACAAAACTAAGCAAGTCCATAGCATTATAAATGACATGATAGATATAATTAAATCGCAGCAGAAAATATAGCATAATATCATAATAATAAATCTCATAACAGTTGGTATATTCGTAAATCCAAGTAGTATCTAACATCTTGCCACATAAGGGCATAAATCCATAGCCAATTACAAGGCCGATAATATCATACGAGTCTTAGGCTCATTCGACTCACAATATAACTAATAAATTCATCTGACAAAACTACTAATGACTTAAAGGCCTACAAGATCTAGACATATCCATGTGCATACTAAGCTGATATGAGCAAACCACCGCCAAAACCATCAAGCATCATCACATGTATGGATCTAGAAATAGGGAGGTGAAAACCGCTTGATTAGAGTATATAATGGTCAGCCTACATCATGTAACTTGCATATCTATAATATTCATCATTATAAAAAGCTCGCCAAACCCATCAAGCATAATCTTTAAACATAGATCAATTCAGGATAAACATAGGCATGAAGTGATTACATTGTTGAATCTATGATCCCGAGATTGTTTTTATGATCACAAATTGATGAGGAAGCTTAGTTATACTAATGATTTTCAATTCAGTGTGTGAAGAAGATAGGTTTTTTGCTTCAGTCAGTAATAGGTCGACCGAAGGAACGGACGACCTACGTATAAAGAAGAGTAGAGAAAAATCCTAAGTATGGAGCGGTCGTCCGAAGTATTTGTAAAGGTCGACCGAATTAAGGAGAAGAGAGATGAAGATATGAAGCTAAGTACTGATCGGTCGACCAAAGATGAAGAGTGGACAATCAAAGGAAGACTTGAGCAAGAAAGGACACCCGATGTGTACGAGTAATGCTAGTGGGCGACCGAAAGTTCAAGGTCAACAGTGCAATGGATGAAGGAACGGGCACTATAAGGTAAAATGGAAGCCCTATGAAGAAAAGTAGAAGTGTTTTTGGAATGAAGGCAACAAAGGTCGTCTGAAGCATTCAGTCTGGAATCAGCGGATGACCGAAGTACTTTAGTAGAAGAGGATAGGTCGTCCGAAGTTCTTAAGTGCAGAATCAGTGAACGACCAAAGGAGTGCATAAGTAGAAGAGAAGTCAAGAAAGGTCGTCCAATGTATTTGATTAAATCAGTAGACGACAGATGCACTTCAGTAGAACAAGAGAGGTCCTCCGGTGTAGCTGAGGAGAATCAGTGGATGATCAAAGAATGATAGAGAAAGAAAGAAAGTTCATCCGGTGTGGTTGTGCAGAATTAGAGGATGACCGAAGTGTGACAGATTAGAGAAGAGGTCGTCCAAAGTACTCAGTGTGGAATGAGTGGACGACCAAAGAAGCTTTAGAAGATGAAGAAATGACGCTCAAAATATTCAGCACTAGATCAGCGGGGGGCCAAAGTACGTCAGACGAAGAAGTGGTCGCCTGATAGATTCATGGAGAATCAGTGGACGACCAAAGGAGCTCAGAAGAAAATAAGTGGTCGTTTGATGGATTCATGAAGAATCAGTGGACGATCAAAGGTGTTCAAAAGAAAAGCAGCGGTCACCTAGTATATTCATGGAGAATCACTGGACGACCTAAGTGAGCTTGAAGGAAACCAACAAAGGCAAGTTAGGTCATCCGAAGTGTGTGAGCATAATCAGTAGAAGACCGGTGTAGACTTGAAGATATCAACCGAAGGCAGGAGCCAAGCATCGGTAGTTTGAAGTTTGTGAGTAACATCAATGGACGTCCGAAGAATGGTTGAAGAAAAGTGTTCAAGTCAAGAAAGGTCGTCCGAAAGATTCATGTACAATCAGTGGGCGACCGAAGGATCTTAACCTAAAAACTCATATGAAGCAAAGGTCACCCGATGTGTTCAGTGAGAAGCAATGGACGACCTATGGAAGCTGAGCTGATGAACTAACGCTGAAGTTCGTGACTTCGGATGTCCGAAGGAGAATAGGGGACGATCGAAGATTGAGTTCACTAGAGAAGAGGTCGCTTGATGAGAAGAAGTGGTAGACCGAGGAGTAGATGAAAATGATAGTACTTTCTTTAACGATTAGTTATTGTGAGAGAGTAGTGAGATTGTCTTGTAAGGGTATAAAGCTAAGTCCCTAGAGTATGAGAACTAACTTTGGCAAATTGATTTCTGAGAACTTGTGTGCTTTAATGAGAAGCCTTAGATCCTCCTTCTGAGAGCATTCTTGTGAGCATCGAGAATAGAAGTAAGTTGATTGAGTGTTCAAGTGTTGAGCTCAATATTGTAAGAGGTTTTCTCTTTGTCCTTGAAAGACAGAAAAGAGAAGTTGTAACGGAGCCTTCGCCCTTGAAGAAGAAAAGCTAGTAATATCCGGAGGTCTCGAGTTCGAGAAGACCGGAGCAAGGACGTAGGCCAAGAGTTTCGACTGAACCTCGTCAACAAACTTGTTGTGTTTGTTTCCTTCTTTGCACTTAGTTTTACTCGATATTATTCTGTGTTTGCTTTCACTACGATAATATAGCTTAAAGCACAAAATTTTAATACACCAATTCAGGCCCCCCCCCCCCCTCTTGGTGCCATATAGTTCCTACAGTTGGTATCAGAGCTCAGATTGCTCATAAATTTGTATCTATTTACAAATCTCGTATAGACTTAACAATCTAGAGCTAAAATGGCAATGAATGGATTTACCCTAGGTGAAGAACAATCTACTTCCAGACTTCCCCTCTTTAATGCATCTAACTTCTCTTATTGGAAGATTAGACTGCAAGCTTATGTATGTTTCATGAACAATGACATTTGGGATGTCATTGAAAATGGGTTTGATTTGCCTACTAGAGTAGGAGTGTTCATGTTCCTCTACCTAGTAGTGAGTATGATTCTACAACGAAGAACCTAATTAAATTAGATTAAAAAGCTAAAAATGTTGTGCACTAGACCAAACTGAATTTAATAGAATTTCTTCTTGCTCTTGTGCAAAAGAAATCTGGAAAAAACTTGTTATTACTCATGAAGCAACATAAAAGGTAAAAGAGTCAAAACTAAATGTTTTAAATCGCCAATACGATTCTTTTAAAATGAAACATGATGAATCTGTAAATAGCATGTTGGTTTTTTTAATGATGTGGTGAATGGGTTAGCCGCTTTGGGCGACCCAAGATCTAATGCTCAAAAAGTGAAAAATTTTCTCAGGTCTCTCTCACACCGAAATGGCATATGAAGAAGACTGTGGTCGAGGAACAACATGATCTGAACAAGCTTGACTTCGACGATCTCATATGATCCCTTCTGACCTATGAGATGTCACTTGAAGAAGAGAAAGAAGAAGCAAGCTCAAGGAAGAAGGCTTTAGCTCTAAAATCTAAAAAGATTGAGAGTGAAGATGAGCATGAAGAATCTGATTATAGTGATGAAGATTTCAATGAGGAGAAGTTGGCCCTCTATGCGAAAAGGCTCAGTAAATTCATGAAGCTCTCCAAGAAGAAGAGTGAGTGTCCAACCTTGAACAAGAAGAGAAAGGAAAAAGACTCTTCGGATCACAAGAAGAAGAAGACACCCAAAATCACTTGGGATGATTCAAGTGATGAAGACATTGAAGCTGAAGAAATATCTTCATAAAAGGAGGAAGAAGCACTATTGTGCCTCGTGGCAAATGATGAAGTATCCTCTCTTCACTCAAATAATAGTGATAGTGATAATGATGAAGATGACTGTGAGGAAGATATCATGTTTGATATGCATAAAGAGTTCAACATTATGATTAGAAAATATTTCATCTTGAAAAAAAATAATAAGCTGAAGGAAAATAATGTTGAATTTGTAAAACAAATTTCTGATTTGAATGCTAAGGTGTTAGCAAACAATGATGACTTAGAAAAGCATGTTGATACTATTAGTTCCTTGAAGCTAGAACTGCTTAATGTTAGAAGTAAGTTTGAAATATTTTCTTATGGCGGGAAAATTGTTGATGTAACGTTGTCCCAACATAAAAAGCCCTTTGAATAAGAAATTATTAGGTTTTGATTCATTTAGTAATCATGTGCCTCAAGGAACTACTTTTGTAAAAGTCTCACATTATTTTGATCCAAATTTGCCTAGTTCCTCTACTTCTTGTACTTCTACTTGCATGAATGATACTAAGATTGTTCATGTTCATAAAGACACTATGTTTTCGTCAAAGAATAATGCAAATGTTAGGAATAGAAATGCTACATCTAAACATGAACAAAAGAACTATGCTTTCATGTACAAGAGAAAACAAAATCTGCTCACATGCAAGCTCTTAGAAATGGTTATGTACACTCTTACTCATATATCACACCATTGCATATGAACAAAAAATTTGTCAAACCTAAATTTCTGCACACAAACAGAACTGCATCTCATTCACATGCTCACACCCGAAATGTCCATGCTTATCATAACTACAGAAAGTCTTATGTAAAGAATGTTACATGCTTTTATTGTGGTCACTTAGGACATTACAGCTATGAATGCATGTTTAAGAAAGGTCTTTATACTAATATTAGGCAAGTATGGGTTCCTAAGGGAATCTTTAGAACTAACACTTCTGGACCAAAAGTATCTTGGGTACCAAAAATATAAATTTTGTGTTGTTCTTGTAGGGTACCAAAAGGAGCAAAGGAAAATCAACCATATAGTATCTCGACAGTGGTTGTTCAAGACATATGACTGAGAATGAAGAATATTTTTTGAGCATAACAAGAACACAAGGTGGAAAAATTACTTTTGGGGATAACAACCAAAGGAAAATCCTTGATAAAGGTAACATTGGAAAACTCAGTAATATAGTTATAGAAGTGTATGACTAATACAAAATTTAAAACATAATTTGCTAACCATTAGTCGATTGTGTGATAAAGACTACATTGTTAAATTTGAACAAAATAAATGTTTGATATATGATGAGAATGAAAAAATTTTGCATTTGGGGGTTAGGCACCAAAATGTTTATGTGATTGACTTTGATGATTTGCGTAACCAAAAATGCTTAAATGATATGCATGATAAAATAGAACTATGGCATAGAAGACTATGACACTTAAACTATAAGGCCATGTATAAATTAGTAAAACATAATCTTGCTAGAGGTTTCCCCAAAACCAAATTTGAGAAAAATACTTTTTGTTCTTCATGTCAATTGGGCAAACAACATAGAGCATCTTTTAAATCAACGAATGAAATTTCTACTAATAGACCTCTGCAATTAATACATCTTAATTTGTTTGGACCAATTTGTACCACTAGTCTTGGTGGTAAGAAATATGTGTGTGTGATTGTAGACAGTTTCTGTAGATTCTCTTGGACCTTGTTTCTTGCACCTAAGCATGAAACTTTTGATATGTTTACTATTTTTGCAAAAAGAGTTCAAATGAACTAAATACGAGAATCTCCAAGATCCAGAGTGATCATGGATGTGAATTTGAAAATTTCAAATTTGAAGAGTTTTGTGAGAATCTAGAATCCCTAGATTATTTTGATGATAACAAATTGATGAGGAAGCTTAGTGATACTAATGATTTTCGATTCAATGTGTGAAGAAGATAGGTTTTTTGCTTCAGTCAGTAATAGGTCGACCGAGTTTGAGGAACGAACGACCTATGTACAAAGAAGAGTAGAGAAAAAATCCTAAGTATGGAGCGGTCGTCTGGAGTATTTGTAAAGGTCGACCGAAGTAAGGAGCAGAGAGCTGAAGATATGAAGCTAAGTACTGATCGGTCGACCGAAGATGAAGAGTGGATGATCGAAGGAAGACTTGAGCAAGAAAGGATGCCCGATGTGTATGAGTGAATCCAGTGGGTGACCGAAGGTTCAAGACCAACAGTACAATGTATGAAGGAATGGGCGCTACAAGGTAAAATGGACGCCCTATGAAGAAAAGTATGTGTTTTTGGAATGAAGCCAACAAAGGTCATCTGAAGCATTCAGTCTAGAATCAGCGGACAACCAAAGTACTTCAGTAGAAGAGGATAGGTCGTCCGAAGTTCTTAAGTGTGGAATCAATGGACGACCAAAGGAGTGCATAAGTAGAAGAGAAGTCAAGAAAGGTCATCCAATGTATTTGAGTAAAATCAGTGGACGACCGATGCACTTCAGTAGAACAAGAGAGGTCGTCGTCCGGTGTAGTTGAGGAGAATCAGTGGATGACCGAAGAATGTCAGAGAAAGAAAGAAAGGCCATCCGGCATTGCTGAGCAGAATAAGAGGACGACCGAAGTATGACAGATTAGATAAGAGGTTGTCCAAAGTACTCAGTATGGAATGAATGGACGACCGAAGAAGCTTTAGAAGATGAAGAAAGGACGCCTGAAATACTCAGCACCGGATCAACGGGGGGCCGAAGTACATCAAATGAATGTGATCGCCCGATAGATTCATGGAGAATCAGTGGACGACCAAAGGAGCTCAGAAGAGAAGAAGTGGTCGCTCAATGGATTCATGAAGAATCAGTGGACGACCAAAGGTGTTCAGAAGAAAAGCAGCTGTCACCCGATGTATTCGTGGAGAATCTGCGGACGACCTAAGTGAGCTTGAAGAAAACCGACAAAGGCAAGTTAGGTCGTCCGAAGTGTCTGAGCATAATCAGTGGGCAACCGATGTAGACTTGAAGATATCAATCGAAGGGAGGAGCCAAGCATCAGTCATCTGAAGTTTGTTAGCAACATCAATGGACGTCCGAAGAATGATTGAAGAAAAGTGTTCAAGTCAAGAAAGGTCGTGTACAATTAGTGGGCGATCGAAGGAACTTGACATAGAAACTCGGATGAAGTAATGGTCACCCAATGTGTTCAGTGAGAAGCAATGGACGACCTATGGAAGCTGAGCTGATGAACTAAGGCTGAAGCCCATGACTTCGGACATCCGAAGGAGAACAATGGACGACCGAAGATTGAATTCACCAGAGCAGAGGTCGCTCGATGAGAAGAAGCGATCGACCGAGGAGTAGGTGAAAAGGACAATACTTTCTTTAATGGCTAGTTATTGTGAGAGAGTGGTGAGACTGTCTTATAAGGGTATAAATCTAAGTCCGTAGAGTTTGGGAACTAACTTTCGCAAATTGATTTCTAAGAACTTGTGAGCTTTAATGAGAAGCCTTAGTTCCTCCTTCTGAGAGCATTCTTGTGAGAATCAAAAATAGAAGGGAGTTGATTGAGTGGTCAAGTGTTTAGCTCAATTTTGTAAGAGGTTTTTTCCTTGTCCTCGAAAGCAAGAAAGGAGAAGAAGTTGTGAGGGAGCCTTCGCCCTTGAAGAAAGAAAGCTAGTGATCTCTTGAAGGGCAGCTTCTCAGCATATTTTTAAATCTTTCCCAATCTTCGTAGATAGTTTCATTCTCCCATTGTAGAAAAGATGTGATTTGATTACTCATTGTTACTATCCTTCTAGGAGGGAAGAATCTTGATAGAAAAGCAGCAACCAGTTCATCCCAAGTCCTAATTGTCTCAGGTTCAACTGACCTCAACCAGGTGTTTTAGCTCGGTCTCTTAGGGAAAAGGGGAATAGTCTGAGTCTAATTGCATCACTTGATACATCATTTCATTTAAATATATCACATATCTCAAGGAACGTGATCAAATGTTGATTAGGATCTTCTGTTGGCAATCCCCCAAACTGATTATGTCCAAGGACTGCGATGAGAGCAGGATTCAGCTGAAAATTGTTTGCATTTACAGCTGGCCTAGCTAT
>LTAE01002917.1:0-18004 GCA_001647135.1 Pontederia paniculata | reverse complement strand
TCTCTCCAATCTCCCTTAGGTATTTGTAGAAGCCTCTCGGATCCCCTACAAATACCTTACACAAGGGAATCAAGCCTCTCGGATCCCAATCCCTTTTTGAATGATTTGTAAAGATAAGAACTAATTATCACTTTGCTTCGATGAGGAGAATCAAGCCTCTCGGATCCCAACCTCCTATCATAGACAAGATAACAATCAGCCTAACATTCAAATCCAAATGTGCAAAACATCAGCTGTGAGACCTATCAACCGAATGCTCCCAAATAAGATAGACCAAGCCTCTCGAATCCCGGCCTTCCACTAAGAACACAACAGTAAATAGCTGACACCACTCAATAACGATTTGTTCAAAACACTAGTAGTAGAACTACAACTAAATGTTCCAAAATATGTTAAGCCTCTCAGATCCCAACTGCCTTGGACTCAACAGCTATAGTTCATAATATAAAATCAGCATGTATGAAGCACATAATAAAGGAAAGATTGGAAAGTCCTAAACACTAAAATGCATTAGAAGATAAGTTCATGTAGCAAGTAGGAGATCTCCAGTCATCCCATGTCCGGGCCTAGTCGTTTAGCCTCTAAGAGCCATTAAACATATTATAAAAATCACAAAATACGAGTTCATCATCGGGATCAATACAAGCAGAAATTACAGAACATCCAAACCCAATGATACTCCTAATCCTCTGCTTTCTTCTCCAACTCCGCTTCCTCTCTTCCTCAAGAATGACCGCTCCACTCAATGCTTCCTCTCGGATGCAGAACGGATGCCCTTTTCTTCTTTCTCTTCGCCTTTATATATCCCTCCTCTACTCCAATCGTCGGATGCCACTTGTCCTCGGCACATTCTCTGAAATCTCCTAGGAACCTTCCTGGTCTGGACCACAGCAACATATTAAAGAATCTGCAAATTATGTGTTTTGTCTTCTAATGAACTTTGGCAGGTTGCAGCAGTAGATACCCCCAGGTCATGTCTTTCAATGCAGCTACCCCTATGTAAAGCTCCAGCATAAATGTTTCTAATCTTGTAGAAAGAAGTTGAGGATAAGTACTCAATTCATTGTTGGAAATAGTCATAGGGGACGAGAAGTGTACATCAAAGCTCAGGGAATTTAAGATCATGTAAAAGACTTAAGATAGCATGACAATGTATATGAATGATGCATTATTTCGTGAAAAAGTATAGTCATTGTACATGAAAGTAAAGAGTAAATTCCCCATCATCAATTACATAGGCATGGAATTACATAAATGGAACATATAAGAGAATAAGCATCTTATGTTCATGTTCATCATTCTTTGCATCTTTATATCTTAGTCATATGATCCTTTTGAATTATCTTTGACTCATATCATCATCATCATAATCATTAGGCCAATATTATCTTTACATGAAGAGTCTCGGGTAACATCAGCCCAAAACATCGACTAGCTAGGTCAACCCTTTTCTGGGATCTATATCGGGAAGCACACACCACTATTGCTAGTTAATGGTTGCCTCTTGGGAAGCACCTTCGGCTACTTTCTCATAACTAATGCACCTTGACTAAATTCTTCATCCTTCGTCTTATTTACAATACATCAAGCATGACAATCAATCTTGCATATTTTAACCTAGTTACAGCTTGGCAATATTTCGATGTCCATGTATATCAATCATCAAACAAGATTTTCTACCTTAAGACATGAAATATAGCTTATGGTTGTCAAATAATAATTAAAAAGGATAACATCATAGTAAGCATCTTCAAACTACAGTTTAAATCACTAAAAATTCCATTGGGGTTCTCACGGCCCGTGAAGGATCCATCACAGCCGTGACCACAAAGTTCACGGCTCGTAAAATCCCATTCACGACCATCACAGAGTGGTTGTTTTCCCCACTTCCATTTCATGACTCGTGAAACTCCATTCAGAGCCATGATAGACACGTTAGTTTTCCTTTCATCATTTCATGGCACATGAAACTTCTTTCACGATAGTCATAGAGACGATGTTTCCCCTATCCATTTTTCACGGTTTGTGAAACTCCATTCATGGCCATGACAAAGATGGGAGAATCTCACCTATTGATCTTATGACCCGTGAAATTCCATCACAAGCTTGACGAACCAATTCACGGTCGTGAAGTGCCACTTCATGGGCCGTGAAAGCTGCCCTGGTACTCTAACTCCCAAATTCTCATTCGAATTCATTCTAAACTTCATTCATATCACTCATATGACCCAATTCTAACTTAGGGAGTTCATGTATAAGATAATTTGTATTTTCTAGGGTTTATAGGATGTCTAATTTCACATGAGAATAGGAAATTTAAGAGCATTTGAACTAGGGTTTTAATATAGAGTTCATATAATACATTCTAGGATACATAGTTCATCTCTTTCATGGCCTAGGGTTTCATAGTATGAGAAGATCTTGGAATTATTCATATAAACCACTCAAGAACATAATAACTTGCAAAATTTATCATTTGATTCATAGTTTATCAATTTCATAGGAAAAAGAACATTCACATTCATGCAACAATCCCCACAAGCCATCCTTACATTTTCATTTTCTAAGAACACTGGCTCTTACTCCTCATATCCTTCCATATTTTAGTTGATACAATTCAATTTTTTCATTGTTTATATTTTTTTATTAAATTATAGGATTGCATTGGTACAATTGATGAAACTCACATTCACATTATCATTGTGCAAGATTTACAAGATCCTTGTCGTAATTGAAAGAGCACTTTATCTCAAAATGTGATAGTCGCTTGTGATTTTGATTTATGGTTTGAATACATTAGAGTTGGATGGGAAGGTTCTGCTTCAGATGCTAAAATACTACAAAGTTCATTGGATCAAGGATTATGTTCCTTGCATACTACATAATTTTATTTGGATGCATAATTATGATACAAGTTGGTTGAATAACAATGTAATTGATGTTGGTACAAGTGAAGTCGTAGATGTGCTCCATGGTGACAATTAATAGACTAAATACATTGAGAACATGAACAATCAAAGAAGTGTAGGTGCAACAATGTGATATATTATCACTAAAAGGATGTCAAAAGATTAATCCTGAGTTGTAAGAAATAGAAACGCATAAATGTGCATGATCTAAACCTTTAATATTTTCAATTTTCAATGTTATGATTATGAATTATGTTGTATGCAATTTTAATTATGTCATATGACTATATGCTTATGATTGTAATACTAACTAATGCATATAACTTATTCCTCAATCAGAACATTAATTTAATTTTGAGATGGTACCGTTTTGTCATTGTAAAACACTATTCATGTACATACAAAAGTTATGGTTAAGTGAAGCTATTTGAGAGCTCCTTTTAGTACAATGGTTGTTGTGCTAGCATTAATCATCCACATGCATAGATAGCTACATAATCCCAAGGCTAAAATGCATTAGTCACGAGGTTTTTCTCCAACACAACAACATATTTAAAAGCAAAATTCACATGTGAAAATTTGGATTCCATGAATAAAAGCACAAGTAAATATTGGAATAGACTTTCATATTAACAAGATTTCCAATCTAATTCTATGTTTTGTCTACTCCAAATTCACAAAGAAAAAATCATGACATAATTTTTTTGTTGTTAGTAGCAACTGCCTTTTGATTGGTACGAAAAAACTCAAAATCAGTATTGTCTTATGGTTGGCACAAGAAAAGATTGCAAAATCAACACTATATTCTAATTGGCCCAAAAGAAGATTGCAGAATCAAAGTTGTTTTGCTGGTTGACACAAAAGAAATTGTGAAGTCAATATTATCTTCTAGTTGGTAAAAAAAGATCTGCACAAAAAGATACCTAATAATTGAATGAGCACATTCAACATGAAGGGAACAACAATATAATTATCAGATACATATACAGAGAGAGAATTCTACATCCCTCAAAAGGAATAATATTTGATTAAGAATACTACATCACTTAGAAAAAGTGGCCATGTCATTTGTATGTTTAAGCAAAAATTTTGCATCTCTCAAAAGGAAGAATGGTTCATGTTTTGATGTTTGGTAGACGAATCCAAAATTTATCAAAAAACATTTGAGGGAAAGAAACAACAACAGCCACATGATGTCATAATTCCAATTTAAATCTTGGTTTAATCTGTAAATCGAGATATATCACGAACGATCAAACCAGATTGTAAAAAAATGGTATAATTCAATTAGATATCATCATAGAAATAACCAAATCACACATTAATACGTATATTGCAATTAATATCGAGAAGTGTATACTTAGAAAATAAACATTCACTAATAATTTATATTTTATTATGAGAGCAAGTGATATTATCTAGGATTCACACTACAAAAAATTGATTTTTATAAGGGACAAAAATTACTTTTACATCATATATATACTACACTCTCATTATCCTAACAAAAATAAATGAGAGATAAAACATCTTCTCCAAAATACAACCCGACAACGCTATCAACTCGTGTAATTCAACAATCCTAATTGATCTGAAAAAATTTGAAACAACAACATGAGCAAACAACAACTTAGTAAGTTAATAACTCATTGGTTATGTGTTACCACTAATTAATTCAAAAATATGATAAATAAGGCATGTATCATTCAACATAGTTAACAAGAAACTTCTATAATGTTAAACATTGTACATACAAACTTACTAATGTGTAGAAACATACTCAAAGTATATCAAATATCATTTGATACATATTAAACTTATATATGCGGTTATGCATCAATCTTATATGAATGCACAGATCACCAATTCGATAGTTTGAATAATCATCTCTGCTGAGGAACAGATCAAAAAGTGATAGAATGGATTTTAGAGGTGGACTCCACGAAATCATATAGCTTTGTATTGCACTTAGCATCATTCTACCTCATCCAATTATTTGGGAATCAGATTGGTTGGATGAAATTCTAGAGATAGCTCCCATCATGATTAGTGGTGTAACACGTAGCTCCAACCACACTTCATTCAAATGCATTATACAAACATATGCATATTAATGATTAAATCACATCAATCGAATATAGAAACCATTAGATTATGAACCATATTAATCAGACATTCAAATGAAAATAGTGGCACATCATGTAGATCACATTTTATCTAGTATCATTGATTTTCATAAGCACAAAAGCATGTCCAACCATTATAAACATGTTTTACATATTAAGAGGCATTGTGCAACGCATATTACAATCTTAATAGTAATGAATTCAAAAGGGTGAATACATATCTTAGGAGAAATCAACTTGCCTTATAGGAATAACAACAAAAAAAGTTCTCTCTCCTCTATTCCTAAAATGATAACATAGTATATATTATTATGTGAATGCTAAAATAAATTACATAACACTTAATATGTATCATATGATATAGATAGTTAAATAATTTCAATTGCTTTAACAATATATGAATCCTAAAACTTAAGCAATTCAACTTATCCTATATGTACCTCTTATAACATTGCTTACTGCATACTTATTGAAAGAAAATTCATAACTTATATTATACAATTCTAAACTCTTACACTCCATTTTTTCCTTAATACAGACTTCTATAGGATTATACAATAAAAGTTTCATATTTTGTTTCACCAAGATTTGTTTCCAAGAAAATTAGTAATTAACCTAAATTCTATATTGATTTTATACTTTGGTAGACTGAATGACACTCATTATAGAATTTATATAAATTCTTAAACAACTTATTTTTATGTTCTTCTAATTTTCTCTTAAATTAGACCAGAAGATTTTACCCATAAAATTATTACAATTTATTTCATTTTGGAATGATTACAGTAAATTCAAGAATCTAACACCTATACTATTATGTTCCTTTATTTTGGTGGGAGATAGGGTACACTTGATAATTTATCATTGTATCTATACATAAAATTTATAGTTAATTCCAATTGGAATTGAATCCTAACTTTTGTAAGAGTACGAGGAATAAATATCAAAGAATAATGTTCAATAACAAATTTAAGAAGGAATTTACAATTTGTATTAGATGTGGCAAAAGACAGCAAGGTATATTCTTAAACATTAATACTTAACTTTCTCTATATAGATCTAATTGACACCATTCTAAAGCCCATGGAAACTAGATTCAAGGGGGACTTTGCACAATTAATTTCATAATTTTGAAGGTATCATCATTAGATTTTTTCTCTAGATAAGGTTGTTCCACTTCACAATTACCATGAGATTAGGGCTTGTTCTATTTCACAAAATAAACTAGGATTATGGCTGAAAGAAATTTACTAGAATGAAAGAACCTAGTTCAAAAATCCTATTATTAAATTCTATATACAGAGTACTTACCACAAGGAAATGAATCCTAAGATTCTTGGCTTTTGTTTTCCCCTTCCAACTATTCCTTGTATGGCTTGATCCTTTTCTTTTTTTTTATATTCGGTTGGAGGTGGCAAAAGATGATAAATGATGGTAGAAGATTTATATGGGGTTTAAGGTAAGAAGTTACCGACTTGAGGTCGGCTAAATAGGTGCTTTTGTTTTCCCTTCCAAGTAAATGATTTGGTATTTTTTATTTATTCATTTACTTAATACATTACATTTAAATAAGAAATTTACCCTGTTTGGATTCAAATAAAATATTTAGAAAAAAATTGTTCTCAAATAATCAAAATCTAAATTTTGGTCAAAGAACAAAATCGATAGTTTTACAAATTTTCTATTTTTGCACCTTCTTTTTACCTAACTAAAATATCACCTAACATTCATTAAAAATCACATTTAACATACGTAATTATAGGGGAACAATTATCTGGACTTTATTTTTTAAAATTCTAATATTTTCAAAAATCATGTTTCATGCATTAAATGAAAATTCGTCATTTACTGCACTCCAACAATTAAAGATGAAATTTGTATCTCAGCGCCAATATCATAATGTATATAAATAATATAATTTAACATTAACACATACAATCTTATATGGATTAAGTCACATATATTACACAAGCACAACCTAAATTATAAATGAAACAAAAAGAACAAAGAAGTGAGAGTAGGAAATAAAGAGAGGAAGTGGAAGAAGAGGCAAAGCTTGAGGATGTGACAAAGCAAGTAGCTGCAGTAATGAGATGGGAGAAAGAGAGGATGGTGATACCGATGGGTAAGAAGATTGCAAAACAAAAGTTCCACTCGTTGGGACAAATATAGCAATTGTCTTATCCTCCTTAAGAAATATGTTAGTATGACCCATGACCAAATAGCAAAATAGTAAAAATGTCATATAATTTTATACCTAGTTTAGTGGCTTTTTTCACTATTAATCATTATTTTGATCCATCCTAATTCTTGTTCATCTTTAAATGCTAAATATGCCTCATGACTACTTTTCTTCAAGAAAAAATTGAGTGGAGAACAAATCATCTTCACAAAATCTTTGTAATTTAAAGAAAATATCAATGCACTTTGTTATGGAGATCTTTTGAATATTGAACCTTTTGTTTCTCCAAGGTAAAGTATCATTCAGACTCTTGCTTACGAATGCTTCCGAAATGCAAGATACTCTTCTCCAAAGTTGAAGTGGACAATGTTTGAATACTTGAGAGAAGCTTGCTTGTCTTTGAATAATTGTTGGTTGTGAGCCTTTTGGCAGTTTTGATGAATGCAACGAAAGTGGAGGTTGTGGTACTTCATTGACATCTTGTGTTTCATGAAATGAATGTGGCATATTAGAATCTCAACCATCAAGAAACACAATCTCCAACAACATCATCATCCCATTCAAATTGCATTCATGAATTTCCATGCACAGTAATTGATGACATTGATACTTGTGGTGAATCGTCGCTCCAACATGAGAAGGCTTTTCTTCTGCAACTTTACCTATCAAATTAATAATTAAAAATATAAAAACATAGAATAATACAAACACATTTATATGTGCATGAAATAAACTCGAGAATAGCTATCGTCATATAATCCTTGAAGTGAAATATGAGGAAAAGGTTGTTTGTACCATCTTTTAGCATTGGAACTTGTATGCAGATTAATATATATTGTAAATATTTAAATAAGAAAACTAATATGAAAAATAATTCTATATGTGACAAAAATAAGCACGCCTCTAAAACTGATTGCCAAACTTCATGAGGTGCAACGACCATGTTATGTTTATAATCTCACCCAAAACCATAGTCCAGGCAAGTGTTTTACAACTTTTTACTACTTCTTCAGTTCTTGATCTTGATCTTTGATTAGTTTTACTTGAAATTTTGAATATTTTGTATTTATTTATTGTAGCATTTTGTTTCATGCTTCATTGTTCCAATCATTTTGTGCTCGATACTTTGGAGTATTCTGATCGCATAATATCTTAACTAGAAATGTCTAACTCATTCCAACGTGCTCTTGTCGAACCTTTCCTTGTTTCATCTAAAAAATATTACACTTAGTTACAAGTTTCCATTCATTTAAATACAAATGAAAATGAGAGCAAACATATGCCTTCAGCTATATTGTCATCATCTACCATATTTGCTTAAGTCTCATATTCTTTGATCAAAGCATGTATTTTTTGTTAGATGCTTGTCAATGCAACCTTTCCTACAAAGACAACTTCAAAGGTTGATATGCTTAACAACAATAACAAAAGAAAAGTAACAAAGGAATCAAACATGATGAAAAACACAATATAATGCCCAAATAGAATAGAAGGCAAAAGTTCTTTTTTTCTAAGAATAGGACATAAATACATGAAGTAAACTATTTTCTTTTTTTTATATTGTGATCTACGTTAGGAAGTTCAACTATCATTAGTAGTGTAGCGATATCTCTCTAAAAACAAAAAAATAATGAGATATAATTATGATAATCAATAGTATACATCAAAGTTCATGCAAAAAGAAAATGGCATTTGCATAAACATTAAAATCACTAGTGCAGAGAGAAAAATGAAAAACAAGTGTTAAATTACCGCTTCAACTCTAGCACTCTTTTTTTAGAGGACCAAGAGCATCCTTTTTACGTGTGATCAAAAGTTATAATTAATCATCATGGTTGTTTCTAACAAGTAGTTTTTCAACTAGTGGCGAGTTGATTCTTGGTAAGAGGTCTTAGGATTGAATTAGTCTTCTTGATACAACAGTTATTAGTTCTAATGAATAAATAGTATACTACCATTGCAAGATGTATTAATGCCAACTTAGTTAAGTGCACACCACGAGATAGCAACATCATAAAGCCAAAAACTTAGAAAATACTTCCTACAAATTCTCTCAATCAATATCCAGTTTCGAAATTCAACAAATGGAATGTCTTACAATTGGATTGTGCACATCCCAGTTTTGAATTCTCTCAATCAATACCCATTCGATAACCTATTATGAATTTCTCTACACCCAGAAAGGTTGAACTTTTAATGGAAGTTCTAAGTAAATAAAATAAAGACAAAATAAAGTGCATGCATTTATATGATAATGCTTACGCCCCATGGTTCCATAATTTTCTTCTGATGAGCTAAGCAAAAACTAGAAAACTCTTCTTGCAATGTCATTGTCATTCTAACCACATATTTAGGTGTGAATTATTCAATCAACGTAGTGATACAAGTAGTTCTTATTCAAATCCAAACTGGAAAAAAAAAAATCAAAGTATGGTCGATTCATATTCGAAAAGATTGTTTCTTCTTTTTTTAGAATCATGGAGTGTTCTTCGTCCCTTCTCACTTTGGTTGTTGCAACTCCAAAAATTATTGTGCCAAAAAGTTTTAAATAAAAATACAAAGGCCTAGGAGGCTACAAAAGGTTCAAAAGTAAAAACCCCTAAAGCACTCTTTACATGAAGTGAAGAGAAATTTTTTTTTTTTTGGAAACCAAATTCAAGCATGGACAGAAAAACCAAACAAGTAAGCCAACAAAAAATCTAATAGCAACTTTCTTTATCTTAGGATCCAACAGCTAAAGTTCACGGATACACTACAACAAACATCAAAAGAAGATAAAAAAAAAGGAAGAAATAGAAGCAGTTCGAAAAGGGAAACATATTCCTCAATGGATGCTCCCAAGTTCTCAAGGAAGTCGTTTAGATTAAGATTAAAATTTAGAGAATATGTACTAAGATTATACCACATTATGATTATAGGTGAACTTATTCCAAAAGTTTGGATTAGGTAAATGTTGGGATTAAAGTAAAATAATAATAATAATATATAATATATAATATAATATTTAAAAAAAAAAGTGATGTTAAGATAACTTTAATTATATTTACTAATGCACATATTTTTTAGTAATAAATATAAATTTTATTTCACTACATTTATAATAACATATATTAATTATTAATTATAAGAATATAGTAATTAATCATTGTTCATAATCTATTAATTAATTGATAATATTATATAGTAATGGCATTTTGCGTACACCATTAATTTATAAGCTTAAATAAATATTCAAGTATGCAAAATAATTAATTAATAGTCATTACGTTAATATATTATTATAATTAAAAAAAAAAGTTAAAAGAGAGAAAGTTAACAATTATTGGGATCCTTAGGAATAGATAATCCATTTTAATAAATTATAAATAGTGGTTTCATATTTTTTGAGGTGGTTTTAAAAAAATGGAGGCTTTGACCAACTTATTCCTAATCCTATGAGTTTGGCAAATTTTGAAAAATAACTTCATATTCTTCCACTTAATCCTAATTCAAACGGCACAAAGATGTTCTTCCTAGAGTTCGAGATACATCCAAGGTTGCGTCGCTAGAGTGGGAAGCCAAGGATGATGGAGGAAGAAGACCACATATTGTAGCAACTCATGTGCATTTGGTGGCTTCACACTGTCCATCATAACAAAAAGAAGGAACGAATCAATAACGGAGGAGGAAGAGGAGGAGAAAGAAGACAACACCATGTTTCCTGCTCGCCGGAGGTGATAGGCCTTGGCACCAGCGCCGTGGGTCATCAAAGAGCTTGGAGGCAGCCAAAACAGAAAAGGTTGAGAATAAGGTTTTTAAGAGGGAGGAACAAATATGCAATGAGAAACGAAGGACATTATGGAAATAAAAAGAGTACGAGAGGTATAATTAGTTTACAACGTTTTGTATCTAATGATTATTGCAACGGTTTGTAATCATTATTGCCAAACATCCTTTTGTAAAAAAATTCGTTGATTAAAAATAATACAACCTATCAGATAAATACTTTTACAAGGCATCCAAACATGCCCTAAACAGAATGTACTATTAAATGTTAATATTTGTTTAATGTTTCCTTATCACACTTTTTAATACGTAGATACTAAAATGAGCATCACACTGTACTGGCCAATGAACTCCAGCAAGTTGAGCTTGGATTTCTTCAAGCTAGGTTTCGAATAAATATTGCTCTTCATTTCAAATATACTGCTTTATAGTTCAAATAGAGCCATTTGTATATAGAATATTTAAATTTCAGCCTACATGATTTCTTGAGTGTCTCCAGTTGAAAGTTTGATCTCCATCACATACAGATAAGATAAAAGCCCAGATTTAAGTTCAGAGTAGAGACAAAAACGTTACAATTCAGAAATTAGACTAGCTAGCCAAGATTATGTACCTTGATTTAAAAGTGTTGAAAGAGGAACAGGAGATTGATCACGTTTATTTGTGCAAATCTAGAACCAAATCCAGGTTCCATTGCACGGCAAGTTCATGCTACATGTTCCAGAACTGATCTGGTATATTGATAGTTTACCTTTTTTTATTTTTTTTTTCGGTGAAAAGTTTAATCTTTTTTATGATTCAGAATATTCAAGTACTAAATAGTTCTAGATATCAGAATCCCGAGTGGGTACCAGAAAAAATATTGATAGTTCATGAACATGCAAAAATGGCAGCACAGATGGTCATCACGATATTATAAAGTATCTGCACTGTCATGTTGTGCTGAAGTTTTCAAATTAGTGAGTAAAATATATTCTATTTGCAGCTACGAAATAGAAATCATAAATAATTTGATGAATTCTTTGATCCACCTAAACAAGCATATTTTTCCAAGTCCAAGACTTTCTTGGTGCAATTTAAAACTCACAGCCCTTTAAATCCAAAAGCTTGTACAACTAAGAAGATGATCTGGCAGCTGACATTTTAGGCACACAGTCTGCAACCAAATGAAACAAACCACTCGTGACAACAAGTTGTTGAACAACAAAAGCAAGCACATTTAACTCAAACTCACACATGCAACGTTAAAAGCGACCAAACAATTATTTATAATACAGAAGTATGATGTTCCTCATCATAGTAGCAGTTTTCCTTCTCCATGTTTCGGGTACATCTCCTGTCCCTCTTTGGATTCAGCACTTTAGCACCAGAATTTGAGCAGACACTTATGTTCATGTCGATATTAGATAAGGCCTTCCTACTTGACTGTACTTCCCCCGGAGATCCACCCTGTGTTGTTGTGCGATACATGCTAGAATGTTTCTGCTTTGCTTTGATCGATTCTGTCAAGCACATGTAACTGGGAGAACTAGTATGACTCTCCATTGTTCTCTCTGATGACGGAAGTGTCGTGCTAGAAAATGGTGTAGATGCACAGATGGAAGATGATGATGCATAGCTCTCGTTGTACTGCAATTCCGTACTCAGCGATAAATTGGAACGCGTTCTGCAGCCGTGGTTTTTATCCATGGATACAGGTTTTGCTGATATCCTGGTAGTGACATAGTTCTTGTTTACTTTAACTGAACCAGGCTCAGAATGTGCTAAAGAGACATCAGCATGCAGAAGATCATCGGGATGCTTTTGTTCCATCAACCTGTTCTCCCAAGGCTTTGCCGCCATCCACCTCTCTAGCCAGCTCCAATTCACATTGCTCTTGTCATAGTCTTGAGTCTTGTGAGCTTTTGTAACATGGTTTGGACGCCCATTCGGCACTGGCTTAGGTTGCTGGATGAAATCAAAAACCAAAATTCGGATGGATCAATTGAAGAACTTTGATTGCTTCTCATCATGTGTATCAAATCAAGAAACGAACAGTAGTACAGAAAATGGAGATTGTGCTCATAGTACCCACCTGCTGAGCAAGAGCATAAGCAATTGCTCTCTCCCTCTTCATTGCCCCCTCCTGCCTCAGCTTCAGTTTGGCTCTTATTTCTTCTAGTGTGCCCTGACTGTCGCACCACCCTTCCTGAAAAGGGAATGATTGCTTAATGCACCATTTGCTGACGTGAAGGAAATGTAAGGAGTAGGAAGAATTCAGAAACTCAAAAGAGGATACGAATCACTCAAGTTTGCCACGTTCAAATTATGTCAAATTGGCAGCATTCTTTTATACTTTTAATTGGTTCTCTGCAGCTTTAATTCAAACTAGAAGACTTGTTTTTGAACTTAAAAATTCAATATAAAATGAAAGGAACATGAATCTAGAGATCATTTAGAAACTCTTAACACCAAAATAATGTTATTTGATCAATTCGCAATTTAACAAAGTCGAAATTTGTGAGTGAATGAGCTTCAAGAAAGTTAAAGCAAGGGGAAAATGCAATTGTGACATGTTTATACCTCTGCTTCTTTTAGCAGCTCGTTCTTGCTTCGCCTGGCTTGAAGCATCATCTGCACAGCCTGTCCCTCGGTAGACATGCGCACTCGCCGAGCCCTCACGCGCGCCTGTACGCGGACCAGAGCCTGCATGCACCGCAGGGTCACGGCCGCCTGCTTCCTCACCTGGCGGCCGCGCACTATGGCCTGAAGCCTCACGATCCCTCTCAGCGCCCTCAGAGCTCTTCGTGCCTGCACTCGGGCCATCATGGCTCCAATTTCAGAGACATAAAAAAATGACATTTTTATCAAGTGATAAGCACAAAATTCTTACCAAGAAAGCCCGGAAGGCGGTCTGGATGCGAATAGCCGCCCATTCCTGCCTGACAACTCTGAAATCCTTCGGCGGGGCGCGCACGACAGCCGCCATGGCCGCAGTGAACGGGTCGGCCGCCAGGGACGAGACGTCGGAAGCCTCGGACGATACCGAGAGATTGCCGCTGCCCCTCGTAGACCCCCGCCACAGCGACAGATGGTCCCCAGAAGAAGTCCTCCACAGCTTCTTCCACTTCCTCACCTTACCGTTTTCGCCGCCGGTCACTTTTTCCTTCTTCATGAAGCAAACACAACACCATGGTTAACAAACCATTAAACCAGAAGAAAAAAAAAGGCAGACAAGAATCGCAAGAACAAAAAAGGAGCTGCATATGTAGTAATTACAGTGTCATCGTGCTTCCTGAGGGCGATGAAGGACTTTATCCACTTCCTTGATCCCCCCATATCTTGACACTTCCTCTTCAGTAGAAAAATGGCCCAGCTCTCAGGTGCTTGCAACCTTTTAGAGGTATACCAACTCTATTACTAGAAGCTTAACTTAGATTAGCTGTGAGAGAGAGAGAGAGAGAGAGAGAGAGAGAGAGAGAGAGATATGCTTGGTTTGACAGGAATGAGGGGATAGAACTAGAAGGAGTGAGATAGCCGTTTATTATTTGAAATTTGAAAGAGAGAGGGAGGGAGTGTGTGGTGGGGTTGGGCAAGGGAAGGGAGACAGAGGTGGGACAACAAATCCTGTTCCTGCACATTGGATACCTTTATTTTTGCCTTTGTTGGGGACCGAGGCGTATTGTGTGTTTATAATACCACAGATTACAGGGAGGGTGGTTAGTTAATACACAGACACCGAAACCCGAAGTTTCTCTCTCCTCATTTATTTCTCCCTCTCTATCCCCTCATTTGCACTTCTCTGTTTGTATCTGTAACCATGCTCATTGCTCACATTTTACATTCGTCATCTTTGTATTTTTCTTCTTTCTGGCGGAAAGAGAACAATCTTTTCTCAGCACACCTGCCTCATTGTTTTGGAAAGAGGCCAAAAAACTTGAAGGGACAGTAGATAATAATTACTCATAAGAGTGTCATCTTATGTTATTATGAGCTTAAAGATTGAGGAGTATTACATATCAGAAGGATATGTCAGATTGATCATGGTTTGATTAGTGTAGAGTGCAGACTATAGAGAAAGAATTAAGTAATGATGTGATTAACATGAGAAGTAATCAATTGGCTTATTGAGTTAATATAAAATTGAAAGAAACAAGTGGATTAAATATTTTGAAACTGGCTTATTGGTGTGTACTTTGTTCAGTATCATAAAAGTAGAGATGGCCACATAAATCAGTTGTTTTAGTGAAGTCAGATACTGTGCTGCACAATGGTGGCCCAGAAGACATCAGAAGAAAAGTTGAAAGATGTGAGCATGCAACCAATGTGGGTTTTTCAACTTTTGGAGCATTTAAACTTTACTGTTCAGACAGGTAAAGGCAAACAGTAGATTTAGCTCCAGCTGCCTCTTGGTATCAGCTCTTTTATTTACTCAGTTCAGACCTCATCTTAATCTGAGTTGGGCCAACACAGATTCAAATTACATGTCAATAATTTGGATCCCCAGTTCCCCACCACCACAGCAATGATTTGAATCTTTTGACACCTGATAGGCAAAAAGGTACCAAGTATCCAATGACTCCAATCAATTAACTTCTTCTTTTGACTTTATGAATTTCCACTTTTTTCTCAATATGGCTAACTTTTATTTTGCACATTTTGGATAAATGTCAAAAACGTCATTTTTTTATTCTCTTTTTTAATTATAGTCACTAAATTTTATTTCGTGACTCAATAATTATTTAATTTTTGAAATCATTTAGATTATCACTTTAATCAATTACAATTGATTAATGTTTTAAGTTACATTTACTCACAGAAGATATCAAGATTATGATCATTCAAAATCTTTGAGAATAGTTGAATATTGCAACTAAAGTTTAGTTATAAGTGTTTATTACAAAAATTTAATCTCCAACAAACTTTCTGATCTACAAATGTCAACATCATATTCATATTTATAACTTATTAGATTTACTTTTTTGATGTCAAATATTGTATAAATAGGGACACAATAGTATATTCAAATTGCTTGTTCTTGCCAAATTATTTTTATCATTTTTCTATTTCTTATATGGTATCAAAGCGTGATCCGTGAATCCACATTTTTTGGTGAAAAAATCATTATGGAACATCTAATCAAATATTATTTCTATTCTTTGAATTCTTATGATAACGAAGGGAATTTAGTATCTTTGGCATCAATTATTAATTGGATACTTGACACATGAGCTTTTTATCATATGAAAGGGGCAATTGATTATTTTAACCATATTATTTTGGTACATAAAATTTTATCAATTACCATATCGGATGGCTCATCTATTATCGTGACGAAGTCAGGAAATGTTGTTCTCGGGACAAATTTTATTTTCAAGGATGTCTACTTTATTCTTAAGTTTCATTACAATTTAATATATATGATCAAGTTATCTCATAATTAAAATTATTTTGCAATTTTTTCTTTTGATTTGTGTCTTATTCAGGACCATTGGCTTGGGTGAATTACATGGGCATGTATATTACTTATGCGAAGTGGCAAATAAATGTTGGCCAATAAAGCAATGATTTCTCCATCTTCATATTTGTGGCACATGTGATTGAGTCATTCTTCACGCACAATAATTATTCAGAATGATAAGCCTTCCTTTTCTTATCATTCTAACAAATTATGTGATATATATTTAAGGCTAAACAATCTCGAACTAAGTTTTTTCATAGTCAAAATAAAGACGACCTCTCATTTTAAGATGATTCATTGTGATGTTTGGGAGTCATATAGTATTGTTTTTCATTATGGTGCTAGTTATTTCTTGATGATTTTGGATGATTACAATCGTTGCACGTGGGTTATTTACTATGAGCAAAGTCAGAAGATTATTTAATTTCTTTTCATTTAGTTCAAAATCAATTTGGTAAACTCATTAAAACTTTTAGAAGTGATAATGGAATAGAATTTTTGTCTAAACTTCTGCAGAGTTTTTTTCTCCTCAAAGGAGTCATCCCCAAACTTCTTGTTCTCATACTCCAAAGCAAAATAAGCGAGTTGAACATAAACATCTCTTTGATGTCGCTCGGGAATTACATTTTCAAGCATCTCTCCAACTAAAATTTTGAGGAGAATACATCCTCATAGCTGCTTATTTGATAAAATTCCGCCCCTTTTGTTTTGCTTTCAAACAAGACTCCTTATGATTTTTTTTTGTCAACCTCCTTCATATGGTCATATATGAGTATTTGGTTCTTTGTGCTATGCCCACACATCACATAATGTTGAAGAAACATTTGGATCAAGATCCAAGAAGTGCATATTTGTCGAATATCCTTATGAAAAAAAGAGATTGTGTCTATATGACCTTGAGAATTCATTTTTTTTCTTGTGATGCGTGATTTGATGAGCAAAATTTTCCTTTTGCACATAAAGATGTTCAATCTTTACATCCTTCATATTCTAATATGGTTATTATTGATTCTGTTGGACCACCTATATCTTCTAATTTGATTCAGGGGGAGTCATTATATGTGTAGGATCACTTGGCACCAAGAGGGGGGTGAATTGGTGTAATAAAAACTTTAAATCAATTTCACAAAATATACGCGGAAGCTCAAATCGATTTATCGCAAAATTCAAATTCAAAATTCTTTTATTACGAATAAGCACAATAGTGATACAAAGTGAGAATGCAAGATAATAAGCAAAGCGAGTAAGAGAGAAATACAAACTCAAAACAAGAAAATTATTGACGAGGTTCGGCCCCAACTTGGCCTACGTCCCCGCTTCGACTTCTCGACCTCGAGACCGTCGGAGATCCACTAGCTTTCCTTCGTAGGGCAAGGAAGACCCAATTACACCAAACTCGTCGTTTCTTCGCTTCAAGAGGTAGACGAAACCTCTTCTCCAAGGAAGCTCACAATCTCACTTTTCTTCGCTCAAGAGGTTATGTGTGAACCTCTCTTATAATGGAGCAAAGTCTCTTACAATGATACAAATAAAGTTTCTCACTCAATATCTCTTTTACAAGATGAACACACTTAAGAACAAG
>LTAE01002916.1:45471-62366 GCA_001647135.1 Pontederia paniculata | reverse complement strand
AATACTATATTTATTATTTTCTATGTAATTATTTTAGGGCTATAATAGTTCTATCTATTGTATTCAATGCATTTTCATTATTTATCTTTTTGAATATATATATCCATATATCTCATAATGTAAATGATGAAATGTGAAAATAAGTTATAATTTGAGGAAGAAAAAAAAATTAAACCTACAAATATAGATGTCTCATTCGTAATAAAAAGTTTTTGCAACACATTGATTCAAACTTATTTTTCATGATGATAATATTGAGTGATTGTTTACAACATCATTTGCTACGGATTATTGACACAATAGCTTCACATTAGTGTCAACTAACGTTGTCATAAAATCATCACAATTTTGTCGCAAAGTAGATAGTATTAGTTACAGAATCGAGATTAATTTGCAATCGATTTGGATTGCAATTTAGGGACAACTTAGTTACACATTTAAAATAAAATAACTACCGATATTAGAAATAGATATTGCCCGTCACTAAATCGGTCACAATCTAGTCGCTATGTTACCACCAAACTCTAACAGTTGTCCTGTCTTAAATCTGTCACTCACTATTTGTGACAACGTTGGGACGACATTTTCAGTAACAAATATTCTGTAGCTAATCAATCAAATTCTTGACATGCATGTTGTAAGGTTTGCTCACTGCAACAAAGAGAATTCACAAGCACCATCCCCTTTTGTTGGCCACTATCGCTATTTGTGTATCACCACTGACTTGTTATATTGGTGAACATCCTGAAAGTGTTTGAACACTTTTTTAAAGGCACTACAAACTCACCAATGCGACAAGTGAAAGATAAAAAAAATACAATGAGACAAGTGAAAATAAGAAATAGAAATACATTGAAATAGAACATTGTATTTGAAAATAAAGCATTCATTGCAAAATGCAAAATCTCATAAAGTATTACTTATAATATATTGAACATACAAGATATTGAAAAGTAAAGTATAACGGACGTATGATATAACAAAAAGATATGATTATTATCCATATTAAAATTATATTTAATCATTTATATGTTACCTTTATGAAAAGTAAAAATAATTATTGGCGGCATTGAATTATTACTTATAGTTTGCCATCATTGTATACATATAATGTTTATGATTAACCTAGGATTTATTTCGAGTTGTTTGACCTTATTGTTCATGTTAGACATTGAATTTATTCTCTGTCATATTTCCCTTTTATATATTATGTTTCATTCTATTAATGTTTCATTCTATTAAGACTTTTCACGTCTATGTAATTATTATGTATTACATATTGAGTTTATAATTTATAAGATAATTATCTTTTCTATATTAGATCATGTAGATAATTGATCTATATGGATGATATAACATAATGATAGTGTGAATGACAATAAATGATTTTGATGAAATAAACTGCACATGATTTATCTAGATGTCATGGTTGTCATAATTGGACCGGATCAATTTTTTCGACTTTCGATGGAGGTTTAAAGCGATCTTAGTTTGATGTTAAAATCAGACAAGGAGTTGAACTAATCAAAATCGGTCAAAAACTTAAAAAACAAGGGACGAATCACTCGAACTAGTTTTAGTGAACGAAAAATGGAAACTCGACTTTAGGAGTGATTGGACAATCAAAGAATTTTGTAGTTCAAGGCCAGTGAGATCAATTTTTATTTATTTTCTTTTCCTTTTTAGTTATAAAATAAATTCTTCAATTAATATTTATATTTAACTAAATAAATAATCTAATAATTTAAAATATATTTCATTAATAATTTTTATATCAAGTAAAATACTAATTGATCATAATTAATTTTAGAGTAAATTTAAAATTATTTTTGTATTTAATTATATTATTGTGATTCTTCACCTAAATTATAAGTTATATTTTAGTTTAATATTTATTGTAATAATATTTGGTTCGATCATCCGACTTAATCAATTTAACCGGTCCGACCTGACTCGAATGCTTTTCGGAATCATTATCTACTTCGATTCTAACAACCTAGATGTATTGATTCTCTTTCAAAACGTTATAAATTGTAGTAAAGTATTTTTTTTCTTTTTAACTAGTTATATTTAGTTTATAAAGGGCAGACATCAACTATGCTTAAAGACTTTCGTAATATTTATAAAAAAGTTAAATTAGTGAAGTAAAAAGTTGTCCGTATATATTTTTTGAGGCATTGCAACATCAATCTCTCTCATTTCTCATAATATCTAAGTATTGTTTATTTCCCTGCGTACATACGTTAATACGTAATGTATATGTTCTTTGCTTCTACGGAATCCACCATTAATACATATCCCCCAAAGAGGGCTCTGCAAGGTGTTTCTGATGCTGGACATCATAATGCTCACATAAGTGCAATTAATTAAGTGCACAAGGCACCAGCAAATCCATTAATTTAGCAGGTGACCTCTTCCAATAGCTTATACCTCCTAACCCTGACCCTGCAAGCTGCAGCCTTCGCTCTCCTTAATCCTGTTGGGAGCGTCTTCGATCCCTCCCTCTCCGGCGATGTGGTCGCCGCGCTCCCATGAAGTGGCAGCTTCTGCTTCTTGATGGGTTGCTCGTCTGCGAGCGGCGCGAAGGCACGACGGCGCAGCTTGACGCCCACGAAGCCACCGCCAGTACTGGAACAGCTGGCAGACTGATCTCCGGCCGGGTCCTGCGGCTTTGCTCCATCTTCTCTCAGGCACCAATTGCATACAATATATCGATCAACTTTTGGATAATGATTGCTGCAGTATCTGATCATCAATTACTTCAAGATGTCAGGACATATATATACAAATATCATTATTGGTGATAGAGGAAAAAAAAGAAGAACATACCATGTAGAGAAATTAATATGTCGAACAATGATCAGTACTTACTTGTGCTGGATCCTCGTGCTGCAGTTTCTGCACTGAAAAAGCTCCTCCTCGAGGCCGCGGTCGCCGCACATGCAGCACACCGAGGGTGAAGCCGGCGAGGTCGCCGGCGGAGAACTCGCATGCCTTTTCCCTCCCATCTCGTCTCTTTTTTCTCAATCAACTAAGCATGCAACGTTCTTGATATCTTAGGTTTACAGTTCTTCTTAGTTTACTCGTTGCTTGTTAACAACTTAGAGGAGAGATGCATGAAAGAAGCAAGAAGAATAAGAGTGGGGAATGGAGAGAGAGAGAAAGAGAATTAGGAAAGGAGAGGAGAGAGAGAGATGTGGGGGAAGACCACATAATTGTATGTATCTACTTTAATTGGACACTTTATAGCGTCCCTCTCAAATCCCGCGTAAAGAGAAGAATAAACGAAGGGGGCCATTGGAAACGATGGCAAAGAAAAGTAGAAAGAGACGCGTGCATGAATCGGCTAGACGAATTATTAATAAAATGAAATAAAACTGTAATCATGTTGAATAATTTCCTGACTCGACGACTTCGTCTCTCTCTGACGTGCAAGCCACTTCAAATCATATAAAAAAAATTTTGTAAGCCGGTGCAGAAATTAATTAGCTCTTTTGATCACAAGATCGACCAATTATTAAGATTTTTACAACGCTAGCTGAAAATTTTGGTGACTGAGAGTTATTGAGAATTTAATTCTCAGCATAAAATGTTGACATGTTTTTTTTATTTTTAATACAAGAGAAAATATCAGAACGAATAAAATAACTAAAAATAAAAAATCTAAAAAAAATCAGAAAATTTCAGTTGATCGCGACCATTTAGGATTAAATATATCCAGTATATCTCTTGCACTGACGTAGTCTAGGAAGTTGGAACAAGGGCCAACTATCAATGGCGTTTTGGCCCAGTTACCTTACCGGTTATATATATACCTATTAAGTATTTAATAGAATATTAAATATATCTTAGTCATCTAATTTATAATTAATGATGAATCATAATATATATATATATATTTAACTATATTTGTGGGGGGAATATTCTTTATGAAATCATATTTGACTGTTCGCAATATATGAAATCGAAATGAAAAAAAAAACAGTTGACCCAATCCAAAAATGGATCCGACCCAATATAAGAAATTAGATATAACACTCTTGGGGTACTTGATGAAAATTATATTAAATATATCTTACATTTATATTTTGAATGTCTTCTAATACATATATATATATATATATATATATATATATATATATATATATATGATAAAATNGTTCAATGGAGGTGCTACCTATTTAAATAGGTAACACCGTACTACTTATCTTAACAACCGTAGGATGTTCGATATACGGTAGATGTAACAACTTATAACAAACTATTTAAGAAAGAGAAAATTTTATATTCACCGTATATTTAACATCCTACGGTAATTATGGGAAGTAGTACGATACTATCTATTTAAGTAGGTATCACCTTTATTTTTTCATATATATATAGTGTAGCGCGTCGTAAAATAAAGTTAAAAAAACATGAATACTATCGTAACAACAAAAATGCTGATGTTTTTTTACAAGTAGGCTATACAACGTAAAATCAAATTTTAGCAATTGGTTATTGGTCCCACTTCGATACGTCCAAATTTGCATAGTTTTAATCTAATCATCCATAAAATATGTTTTTTGTTACTTTCAACAACCTTAGTAGCTCGTAGATATGCATATTGGCATAGGTATGAGTTCATGAACCCCACGCGTCCCTCGATGAAGAAAGATTTGAAACATCAAGTCAACCCGATCCATGAGAAGGTTGACTTCACCTACGTTAAAGTGGGTAGAAAGAGTTGGTTGGTGGGAGTAAGAATAAGTTTAAAATTTAAAACTACCATCGTTAACTTTTAATATTTTAGCTCTTTCATTAAATCAGTTAGAGAAGTTCTTAACATATAGGTCTTTAAAAAAAGAGCAAGACCTCTCCTTTTCCTTTTTCATGATATATATTTTAATTTTCGATTTTTAAAGTTTTTTTCAAAAAATAAAATTCTCAAGCCGCGTTACATCATATGTATGAGTTAATGAATATGTCAAATATTTTTTTGTGTCAAACACTTATTAGGTGACTTTATATATTATTTTCTTCATTTTCTTTTTGATATTATGTTATAACTTAGGAGTTAATGCTTAAAAAATAAAGTTGCAACGTAACATATCATGAAAAGATAACTATATTCATTGCGAGGTAATAGTATCTATAAATTCTTAAAATTAAAATAAAAACATATATAAGTATTATTAATATTTTAAGTAGTTTTTTAATAGTATGACAAATATTTAAATAATTACTAATAAAAGTTTTTTAAAAATAAAGAATATAACATGCAAGACTAGTTAAAACAAAAATATTTGAGGCATTGACAAACTCATATATATATATATTATATATATATAATTTTCAGTTGTTACTTTGTTGTAAATACTAGTGAAAAGAATAATGTTGAAATAAAAAGAATAAAATAAAGTGACAAAAATTAGATGTCATTCATAAAATTTAGTAAAAGATATAATTTAATATAAGTAGTCAATTTAATTAAGATCGTTCAAAGAGAGTAAACAACCACATGGCGAATCATTCATCGGCCGCGACCCAAAACATTTGATAGAGTCCGATGGGAGCCCCCAAACATTTGTGTAATTCGGCAAGAGCCAAGTTTATGCCCATCTCATTGTTTTTTTTTTCACTTTTTCTCTTTTACAATTTAAGAAAATTATTGCTGTTAAAAAGAATCTATAAAAAAAAGTTATCTCAAGCACCCAAACATGCATACTATCTTTCATTGAAAAGCAGTTAATTGAAAGAATAAATATATTTGTATCTCATAAAATCATTCGAATTATTAATATATGCATATATACTCATGATCGTCTTCAATATGCAATGTTACACGTTTTGACACTTCTAAATATTTACAAAATTTGTTTGGATTATTCTTCTTTTTTTTAATTCGAACAATTGGGGATGCATTCACGATTTTTCAAAGTTTTTCTTGTTACAAAACGTAGGAAAAGAAAACCAAAGGGAGTACCAACATGTCTTATTTGTATGCCCCACGTAGCAATATATTATCTAGTGTTACTTTGGTTTGTTGTATGGGGTCCGATCTCTAGGAATTGCGATGGTTTCTGATGCATTGTGTCGAGGATTTGCTTCGTTTTGGTAAAGAGACGCTTCAATCGTCGGCCCCAATCACGGGCAAGCCTCCTCATTTTGTGGGCAGTTCAATGGCAACGTGGTCCGACCAACACCGCAATTGGCTATCCACGTATCTTCGGGTTCAGATAAGAATGACAATTCTCTTCAATTTCGAAATTTGATTGGAGTTATATTTTAAATTTGATCATAGTAAATAGCTTCAATTCGTTTCTTAAATTTGTTAATTTGATCATAGTATTTTTATTTTAACTCTGAATTAATAAAAAAAGAATTTTCCACGTCAATTCTTAAACTATGGCAAAAATATTAAAATAGCATAGAATCGCATTTTATTTATAAAATACATACGGTCTCAACTTCTATTTTACAAAAAAGAATATTCTAAAATTTTAATTATTCATCTTAATGATTAAAAATAAAGTTCATTAGAAATAACTAATGAGTTGAAAATATTTGTTTATATTCGACAAAAAGTTTTATTTTATATTACACTAGCTTAAATATTTTATTATTATATTTATTCAATAGAAATATTTTTCTATTTTACGAATTAAAAGATGATTTTACTTAGGTTTTAGAGTTCAATAAATTTAATTGATATAATCTCGAATGTCAGTAAGAAAATTTAATGACAAATCCAATGTAATAGCATGCAGCCTCTTCTTCTTAATTTTGAACGAGATATATCAATAACGATCAGACACTATTATTCATTCGAAAATTAAAAAAAAAGTCTTAACAAATTCATAATAGATATTATTCATTCGAAGCTATATCTATCTATTATTATTGTTTAGCTTTTAAGACATCTTTGGTAAGACCATTTGCGGCCCCAAACTGAGAAAAGCATATGCAATCACAAATAAGCTGCCAAGGCTCAATCGCTAGTTGAACTTCCCTCACCAGACGCTTTTTTGCAAATTTAATAATATTTTTGCAAAAAAAATAACAAATAATTTATCTATTAGCACCTCTTGCAAAATTAATGCAGTTTCTACAAACATTGGCATGCATGCACATGCTGATACAATATATATACAGTATGTGTACATATATATGTATACATCATGGCAGGTTCTGGTTGTATATCGTTGTTCCATAAATCAAAGTATGACACCTCTTCAGTTGCATGGAGAACTCTTAAAACTAGTGTGACAAATTTTAGGAACTGAAACATGTGACAGAGAAATTCTTCCTGTACTTGAAAGCTAAAACAAGGGTGTTTCTTATGCCAATACATCCATCTGCACGAAATGAAGGAAAAAAAAAGGAAGATGCATGCGTCTGCCTTTGGAATCAGAACCATTTATTGTCATCCCCCATGCTACTACCAAGTTCAGTGGATGCATCTTACATTTTGGTTTCACTGATAAAAAGGGATCACAAAGTCAAATTTTGGATGTTACTTTTGATCATTCAATATTTCAATATTAATATCTCATGACAGTGAAGTTTCAATGTATATAGTTTTCTTCTTCATTTACGTTCCTTCCTAAATGATTAAATTAACCACTTAATAAAAGATCATTTCAGCTGTTGATCTATTTTACTCAATGTCGATCTTAACAAAGTCGGATATATATTTTTCTTGTTAAGTTAATTAAAGAAGAAAAGGTGGTGTAGTTGTTGCATTTTATGATCACAAAACATCTCCACTAGAATTCTGAATTGAACAAAACCACATATAACATTTCGACATAGCTGGGGTCTAAGCTAACATTCTACTTCAAACGTCTGCAAAATAATTAAAAAGGGACGTGACCTGTTGGAGTAGTAGGATGTGAATTTCTTCCTTGTTTCATGGTCCTTTTCAGTTTCCAATTGGGATGGTCGGCAATCCATGTCAGTCACTAATTAATTGCACCCGAGTCGAGTTCGTGTACATATATAAGTGATTCGAATTAATTCGGTAGTTTTTTTTTTCATTTTTTAGAATTATCGTTTTTTCGGCTTGCTTTTAGGACTTTATATTTTTCTATTAACCTTGTACGCATGATAATATTAAGAAATATTTTGTCCTGTAAATGCATAAGAATCACATATCTTTATTAATATTTATCTACATAATTTATATGCTAATTGGGCAATATATATTTGTATCTGTTAGAAGATATTCAAACTATAAAAAAAATTATATAATGTTAATTATGTAAGCTCCATCAAGTTTGTCGGATGTTTTCTTTAAATAAAAGAATTGTTTTTTTGGTTAGAAACTTACATTTTTATGTATTTCATTATTAATTTTAGAGTAAATCAAAATCACATACATATTCCTAAACATTGTGGTAGGGTTCCACTTACCAGAATAAAGGTGATCCCAGCCCAAGATAGTCAATTAGACCTGAGTATTTTTTTTAGGTTGGGCAAAATTGTGTAACCAATAAAATTAGCTTGATTAATCAACAGGTGTCGGAGTGGAATAATAATAAACTCCTTCACGTTAAGACATGTCTCAAGTTTGGATTTGAGTACGCAATTGTTTTTACTAGGAGCAATCCGTAATGATAATGATTATTCGGGGCGAAGTTCAATGGCTACTGACTTGATTAATTTTAAGTCATATATTAAATTTGATTCATGAAATATGTCTTGATAAAACAAATCCCCAGTCTAAACTCAGAATTATTAATATAAAATTAAAATAATTACTTAATTCTAAACTTATTAAATTATTAATTTAATATGGTATGAGATAGGGTTATGATTAGTGAGACTATTGTCTTTGTATATTTGTATTTATACCAGAAAATATTAATATATTTTATTTTGATCATTATAATTATCTTATTTTGTTAGTTTTCCTGTCATATACACAATAATCTTAGCAAAAAAAAATTACCTCGATCTGAATTTATTTCGAATAGGGGCGGGCTATTTTCAATTTTTTTATCTCATATCCAACTTAATATTATCCCTACATTAGAGGATGACTTATTAGCAGTGATCAAATTTCAAAAAACTATCATTGTCAAATATTTTTTTTAGCCAACTAATAAAAGTCAATTGGTGAATAGTAATTAACTATTAGTAAAATTTGATTAGTAAATTTAATATTACTTGATAAATATAATAATTAAACAAATAAATGGATTTATAAATAGACACAAGAATAAATATTATAGATGTTATAATATAATAACTATTTCATTTTTCCCAATTAATCTTAATTTATTCTAAAAAATATAGATATTTTTTATTATGAAAAGAAGTTTAATTAATCGAAACAAAAATCTTGCTGACCTTGTGAAATATTAAAAATCCATGTAGACCTATATTCAAAAGTAAAATAAAAAACTGTTTTGATAGAAAGAAAGATGATATATTAAAATATTTAATTCTTAAACTTCATAATTTATGCATTAACAGGAGTATTATATAATCATTTAATATTTAAACTCTATTATTAAAATAGTGTTTACTAGAAACTTGTAGTAAAACTTCACTCAAGTCAAAATTATATTTGTTATTTTAATCTTTTTCGTTCGTTGGGCTCGCGGATAAGAATTATTATTTTTACATTATTTCAGGTAGAATATGTTTTTTATCAATTTAATCTTAATGGGTAAATTAGTGATCATTTTCTTCCTCTTATCTTGTAATTTAAAATTGCATTATCTACTGGCGGGATTGAGCTGCACAATCTTGATAAAAGATCAAGGTTTTTATCACATGGATTTAAAAACATGTCCTGATTTTTAGTAGAAAAACATGTCCCTTTTGTTGGAAGCACCAGCGGCTAAATAATTGAATTAAATGCTCAGCCACTATTACGCTGACCAGTTTGTGCAAGAATTGGAGTGCATGATAGTTTGGTCTGGGCTTATGTTCTATTTTTCAATTAAAGAAATATATTTAGAAGTGATCCTGATATAATTTAATGATACACAATTTAGAAATAATTCATTACAATGAAGTTTCCATTTTTTTTTATTATAGACAAGACTTATGAGTCATTGTGATCGAGAAAGCATATTCTTGTAATTACAAGTGCTTTCCTTACCATTAAGTGTACAGAAATTTGCAATCAAATTAATGAAACTTCAACAATTTTCATAAAAAATGATAATGGGCACCATTACAACTTGATAAGTTTAATTGTTTAGTAGGGTTGTACACCGAATTGAAACGAAATAGTTAACCGTTCAGAATTTGAATATCAAAATCGCTGGGAGAAAAAAAGGTGAACTTTAAATGTTATACATTTTAAATTTAACGAGTTAGTAAAAATCTATTGTAATGCCTCGAAAATCCGATCGAGGACATTTATGTCCCGAACAAAATTTTGAGGTGTTACATGAACTTTGCTTATGACATTATAATTTAAATACAACGAAAGACTTGAAATACATTAAATTTAAAAATTTTAACTTGATATTTTACATCGAAAACATAATCATTATGATCCAGTCTAAATTCATAATAGACTCTTAACATAAATTTATTATTGTATACATATCCTTCACATTAAATTCTTCATTCTACTTTACAATTTTAAAGAAAAATAAATCATACATGGACTAGAACTATAATTTCGTAACGTGAGTACAAATGGCTCGATCTAAAAAGTATAAAATGAATAACTCAATTCAATTACCATTAGTACTTCCCTATGTGTCATCAATAGTCATGAGCGATGTCACCTGAGCCATCATATAACATATGTCATCGCCTGCACGAATCTGGATACAAAGGAGGTTCACCTCACACTAGTTGTATTAAAATCTTTTTATAATCATAAAGAATATTCATACATATGACATGAGTAATCTACATATAAATAGGTTAACAATTAAAAGGGATATCTCAATAATTCTCTTAATATGCAACATCATATCTTAGCATAATCATAGATCATGTATCAAAATGATCGCTATCGTCATCTTCATCATCCTAGGTTGCATAACTTAGAATATTTTATAACGTAAAATATTATATACATGAAACATATAAGTGTCTGAATAACTTGTATTCATGTTCATCATTCTTAGCGTTATTTGTATCTTGACCATACGATACATTAGAGTTTTCTTGAACTCATTAGCATCATCATATTATCCATTCTTACATCTTTTCATCTTAGTCATGTAATTCATTTGAATTCTCTTTAATTCACATCATTAACTTAACATATGATAAATTATTAACTTTACATGAAGAGTCTCGATGAATATCAATACATCCTTTGGCTAGCTAGGCCAAACTCTTCTTTTGGGGTCCATCTTGGAAAGTTCCATTACTATTACTAGTGAAAGGCTTAACCTCCCGGAAAGTGTTATTAACTACTTCATCATTTATTGTGACTAATTCATCATGTTTCATCTTACTTAATTATAATACATTAAGCATATCAAACAATTTTCATCCTTTAACCTAATTATAATTTATCGTGCTCTTAAATGACTATGTGAATAATAATCAACAAGCAAGATTTTCTATCCTAAGATCATGAAACATAAGACATAATTGATCCCATTGTAATTAAAAGAGATAACGTCGTAAAAATATTTCATCAAATTAGGGTTTAAATAACCTAAATGCTATTAGAGGTTTCACGACCCGTGATTGGTCCTTTACAGTCGTGACCACCTATCTCACGGCCCATGAAATCCCATTCATGGTCTTGACCACCTAGTTCACTGCTCGTAAAATTTCATTTATGACCATGACAAAGATGTTGTTTTCCACCCTTTCATTTCACGGCTCGTAAAGTTTCATTCACGACCATGATAGAGACGTAATTTCCCTCCTCCCCTTTCATTTCACGCCCCGTAAAGCTCCATTCACGACCATGACAGAGACGTCGTTTTCCCCCTCCCCTTTCATTTCATGCCCCCTAAAGTTTCATTCATGACCATCATAGAAATGATGTCTTACCTTTCATCATCTCACGACCCATGAAACTCTATTCACGACCATGATAGAGATGATGTCTTTCCTCTTATCATCTCATGGCCCATGAAATTCCATTGACGACCGTAAAAGAGACGGATAAAGCTCGTCTATTTATCTCACGACTAGTGAAATCTCATCACGAACGTGACGACTTAATTCACAATCGTGAAGTGCCACTCAACAGGCTATGAAAGCTGCCCTGGTATCCTAACTCCCAAACTCTTATTCAAATCTATTTCGAACTCCATTCATGTCACAAATATGATCCAATTCTACTATAAGGAGTTCATATATAAAATAATCTCTATGTTCTAGGGTTTATAACATATTCAATTGAACATCAAAACATGGAATTGGTGAGCATTTCAACTAGGTTTCAATCTAGGATTCATATCATGCATTCTAAAGTTCATAGCATCATAAAATCATAACATAACTTATCATACTTTTAATAAAACACGAGACTTCCATAACCTGCTCAATTGATCCATCATAAAGCTCATAGCATGATCATAACATGGTAACTTGATTCATCATTCATCATAAGATCTATAGCATGATCAATTCATATAAAAAATGAATGATAAACATAAGAGCATTCTTATATATTTCAAACAATCTTACATGTTATCATCATCCATCTTGTTTGAAAAGAACAATTTGCTCTCATAATCATCAATTCATATCATGATATTCTCATTCAAATATTTTACAATCAACTATTTACGCTCCACCTTCACTTCTTAATAATAACAATAATATCCATTACAAGACATCTTGATCATTTCATATAAAACAACCATTTTTCAACTTTGGACAGATTTCATACATTGTCAATACAAATGTCATAACTTAATCTGTAGACATCCATTTACAAATATTCCAATTTTCCTTTAAAGTAGACTCATAGTGGACTTACACATAAAATTTACATATTTTATCTTTTTATCATTTGTCTCAAGAAATCATACAATTCAATCCATCAATTTCATATTCAAAATATTTATAGTTGAGTCTTAAATCATTCATAACTCACAATGCACTTATCACTTTTAACTTTTAAGTCATTTCAAGTTATAATACAAGATAACACATGCATATAACTGCTCCATAAATTTTGTTTCTTAATTTGATCTTTGTAAGTTATTATAAATTTCACAAATCAAACAAGCTGCTGCTTGGGACCGTTTGATAGTAGGCTAATATTTTAATCATATCTCTATATATACACCTCATATGATATTAATTTATAAACCTACATAAACTATACTTCAATACCTATCCATTCATATATAATGCATAATTTTTGAATAAGTAAAACCTATCCAAATCTTTATTTGAACATAGACTAAAGAATTTGAAAAAGAAATTAACACATATATTTGACATTCCCAACTTACATAAGCATAGCTATAACTCCATAAAATTTCTCTAGGATTATGTAGCTTATAGATTTTAGGGTTGAACATCAAATCTAAGAAAATGTTAACATTCCATTCAACAAAATTATAATCTAATCAACGCCATGACATAAGAATCATAATTCATCTGCCACATAAATAATAATTCATTACTTCTAGAATCACATACATGAGAAATAAAAGAATTGTACTCTCATTCCAATCAAATGGAATAAGATATGTTCACATATTACATATCTTAGGATTTAGAGCTAAACCCTTTTTCATCCCACCTCGTTCTAACATTTGATTCCTCATTTTCTTTCATCCATTAGCTTCATTCCTAGTCATGATATTTCTTTTCTCTCCTTTCCTTCTTGTTCTAGTCTCCTTTTTTTATCCCTCCAACCTTTCTTTTATGAGCTCCAACAATAAAAAAGAGATGAGATAAAATCTTAAGTCACAATAGAATTTTCTCGATGGAGAGAATGAGATGAAGAGAGAGAGAGAGTGTGTGTTACGAGAGAAATGGAGGCAATTTAAGATTTAGAGAGCTTTTGAGTTTAAGAGGATTAAAGGGTCTTCTGGAAATTGGGCTAAATATTATAATGGAATTAAATGTCCTTATTTTATTTTATTTTAAGATTTTACATCTATCCCCAAAGCTTAGGCTATTATAAAATAATTAATTATTTTTATCTATATTTGTAACCCTTTGTTGACAACTTGATATAGTATCGATAAATTTTAAATTTAAGATCTCTCTGTCATGAAGCTAATTATTTATCTCAGAAGCTTAAATTGTTAAAAAGAGATATATCTTTATATTCTGGACTGGTAGACGATCTCATTTTATTATTTTTAAGAAAAAAACAGGTCACCTAAAAATTGCTTTTGTATATAATTGAATGTGCCCTTTGACACAAAATGGCAGACACATACAATAACTTGACGGCCTAATGCAAACATGTCACCTCCCTGGCCTAATGCAAACATGTCACCTCCCTTTATCTACATAGACCTCATTTCATGGGTGCAAACGTAGCATTGAAGGATTTGTGCCACACGGAGATGTAGGGGGACAAGGCAATGTGACAGCCTTGTGCTCAACTTGTTCAGGCCATAACTTGGTGGACCCGAGTTCGGTCCCTTTGTGATGGCAAATGTGGTCTTTGTGGTGGTGCCTAGACACGCTTGTTTGTCTTTAGGGCAAGTTCCATTCCCCCTTTTTTTTTGCTACTTGGAACAAATTTAACTGTTGAGAGAAAGAGAAAGATGATAGATCCATTTTTGAATGAAAAATAATATGTGATTTTGATTGTTTGTTAACCAAAAGGCAAAATTTGATTCCCTTAGTAATGAAAATAATTACCATATTTTTTCTACTATTTTTTATATACGAAGTGATAGGCAACTTTTAGAAATCATATTAAGCTAGTCATGTCACTTATATAGCGGTTAATATTTTATTTTGATATATATATATATATATATATATATATATATACACGATAAGGAATGTGTGATAATGTTTGTTAGTATGAGTTTATTAATATAACCTTATATTAATATGCTTTGTGAATATAAGTCACATTGTAATATAAATAATTACACGTACATTTATTTGGAAAATTAAGAAAAGAAAGGTCAAAAGTACTTATGCATATATGGTCAGCTAATTTGACATGTTTCTTTGCAGCATGCACAATAAAGTCTGCAAATAATGATTCCCCTACTTCTATTGCAAGCCACAAACTCAGATTCAAATACAGCTATAAAGTTAAAAAATTGCAGCTCCTTTTTACATGCGAAATTGATGCTACAATATAACTCTTCCAACCTGCATGCATCCAAAACTGAAGGATAAAAGGCTTAGAGCAAGCCATCATTATTTTCAAGAATATAACATCCATTTTGCATATATTAATGTACGTAATGGCAAATATACATGTTTAGTTAACATGAAAAGAGAAGTATGTGCAATATCTTACATATATGGTGTTTTTTTTTAGAAAATTGAATATATGATAATTATCCAATCGTTCATTATATTTAAGCACAATATCATTACATATAGAACATATAGTTATTAACAGCAAATCATATAAGTTATTACAACAACAACAACAAAGCCTTAATCCCACTAGGTGGGGTCGGCTACATGGATCATACGACGCCATTGTGATTCGTTGATCCATGTTCATGAGATTCGACGAGGTTTTACGTTGGCTGTCGAGGCCTAACACAACCCTCCTCCTTTATCCGGGCTTGGGACCGGCTATAAACATAGGCGGAGTTAAATCATATAAGTTATTATAAGGGTAAAATTAATATGCATAACACATGACTTAAATTATACTACAACCAAGTCTAATAAAATTTATATTACATTTCACATGCACATTTGAACTCTAATTATATTAAGGTAATGTTTGGGGAGACATATGTTTGACCTAAACTCTGCTCTGCTCTCTCCTCTCACATAGAACGTTTGGAAGAGAAGCGTTTGGGATCAAACACTCTGCTCTCAAATAGAGCCTAAATTTTAATTGTCATCATAATTTTAAGAATTCATATCAATTAATTTGTGATATTAATTAGTTTGTGAATTCTTTTACATTAATTGATATTGAAACTCGATACTTTATTTAAAAATGAGGGAATACCTAATATTTCATCTCCTAAATCATGCAACCATGGTTGTCAAGATCTCGATCTAGATCTTAAGATCTTACGATTTTACGATCTTGAGGGTCCTAACCGATCTCGATCTTAATGTGAGGATTTATAGGTAAGATCTTAATAGGATCTTAATTTATGTCGTACGATCCTACGATCTTATTCGATTCTATGTGATCTCAAATAAATATTTTAATTATTTAAAAATAATATTTTTATAGTTTTGATAATAATAATTAATATAGATGGAGTTCAATATTTTTTTCTTACATATTGATCAAATTGTGATAATATCGAAGTCTAATTCAAAAATTGAGTGCAAAAAAATTGTTAAAAATATATTTTTTATATTAAAATATATTATTTTATTAATTCGTAGGATCTTACAATCCCCGATCCGATCTTACGATTTTCGATCTTATGACCACCTTATGATCTTATATAAAATCTCGATTTTGACAATATTACATGCAACCACTTCCACAGTATCATAATGAAAATTGGGTATGAGCACAAATTTGAGGAAACAAACAAAGGGAGCCAGGCAGCAGAAAGCTAGAAGTTCCAGCGCATGAAGCTAAGGATGGGGATTGGCAAAGCAAAGGACACCCTCAGTAGAAACAAAAGATGCATGGTTAAATACACAGATTGCAGATGGATTTGATTGGGAGTAGTCATCCCATGACCCAAACAGCCTGTATGTAAACTTGTAGAATTATGTGAGGAGAGTAGAACAAGAAAATTCCACACATCAAGAGACACCCCATGTGTTTCAATCTCTCTCTCTCTCTCTCTCTCTCTCTCTCTCTCTCTCTCTCTCTCTCTCTCTCT
>LTAE01002916.1:29305-45403 GCA_001647135.1 Pontederia paniculata | reverse complement strand
TCTCTCTCTCTCTCTCTCTCTCTCTCTCTCTCTCTCTCTCTCTCTCTCTAGGACCTCAGTAGGACCTTAATATATTATCCTCTGCTTCTGTGCTGCCTTTGGTCTTGTACTCGTGCTCTCTCTCTCACATAGTCTCAGCTTGTTACAAGTCTGCATGCTACTGAGTTGGTTGCTGTGTGGCAGTAAAAAGTTCTCTTCGAAAATTCCTTCGGCAGCATCCCAATCTGTTGGCTGTTTATCCTCAGTCAATGTCTTGTTTGGTTGCTTCTCCAGATTAGAGCAAGCTACGATACATCACCCAGCATTACAATCTTAGTTCCGGCCTTGTTCCCGTCCTCTGACTAAACATGTGGGAGTCTGAGAGCGAGGCGCGAGGGGGCGCAGCGGTTCGCGGCGTCGGCTCCATTGATGCGAGCAAGCACGACGGCCCCAAGACCGACGGCTTCGTGTGCAGAGATGAGTCCTGGTATCACTTGTTCTTCCACTTGCAGCAGTTCTTAGTGCTCCAGGAGCTCTTTTTTTTTCTTTGTATCATACTGAAGAATGTAACCATATGTGCACACAAACTGTGCAGGTACGTTTCCAGTGACATCCCCAGCGATTTGCTCATCAAAGTTGGAGGCATCAGCTTCCATCTGCACAAGGTGCACCAGTAGAAATAGTAATAGTAGTAACATGAGTTTATAGGATTGTTTAAGGGAAATTTAACTAGTTTTGTATCTTTTTGTGTCACTTCAAGTATCCCCTGCTTGCAAGGAGTGGAAGAATGAACAGGATCATATACGAATCCGCGCGCGAAACAGAGCCTTCCATGGTGGAAATGGACGACCTCCCGGGCGGCCCCGAGTCCTTCGAGCTCGCAGCCAAATTCTGCTACGGCATAGCGGTGGATCTCACGGCGGCCAACATATCCGGTCTGCGGTGCGCGGCCGAGTACTTGGAGATGACAGAGGACTTGGAGGAGGGAAACTTAATATTCAAAACCGAAGCTTTCCTCAGCTACGTCGTGCTGTCCTCATGGCGGGACTCCATCGTCGTGCTGAAGAGCTGCGAGAGCCTCTCCCCGTGGGCGGAAAACCTCCAGATCGTGCGGCGCTGCAGCGAGTCCATCGCCTGGAAAGCCTGCGCGAACCCGAAGGGCATCCGGTGGGCATACACCGGAAGGCCTTCCAGGACTTCGAGTCCCAAGTGGGGCGGCGACTCCAAGGAGTCGAGCCCGAGCAGGAACCAGCAAGTGCCGCCGGACTGGTGGTTTGAGGACGTGTCCATACTTCGTATCGATCATTTCGTCAGAGTGGTCACTGCCATCAAGGTGAAGGGCATGAGGTTCGACCTGATAGGCGCCGCGATCGTGCAGTACGCTGCCAAATGGCTGCCGGGCCTTACGAAGGAGCAAATTCAAGGCGGCGGCGGCGGCGACGAGTCCTGGAACCAGGGAGCTGGGCTGCACTTGATCGTGGCAGGCACCAGCAGCAAGGAGGACCTGTCGAGCGGACAAATACGAGAGCACCGCATGATCATCGAGAGCCTCATAAGCATCATCCCGCCGCAGAGGGACTGCGTCTCGTGCAGCTTCCTCCTCCGGCTGCTTCGGCTTGCGAACATGCTCAAAGTGGCTCCGGCGCTGGTCACGGAACTGGAGAAACGTGTCGGCATGCAGCTGGAACAGGCCGCCCTGCCGGACCTCTTGATTCCTTCGTTCCAAAGGATGGAGACGATGTACGACGTTGATTTGATGCAGAGGCTGGTGGAGCACTTCCTGGTACAGGAGCAGACAGAGGCCGCGAGCCCCGGGAGGGAGCCTTATCCTGAGAAGATGGCGTACGAGGTCTCCGCCGCGCGTGCCGGCGGAGCCAATGCTAAGGTGAGGGTGGCGCGACTCCTGGACAGCTACCTCACGGAGGTGTCGAGGGACCGCAACCTCTCGTTAACCAAGTTCCAGGTACTGGCGGAAGCGTTTCCGGAGTCGGCGAGGACCTGCGACGACGGCTTGTACAGAGCAGTGGATTCCTTTCTCAAGGTAAAAACTACTCTTTTTTTCTACAACAAAAGGTCTCTTTTTTTAGCTCCCTGTTTTTAGTAAATAAATATTATCTTTATTGTCTTCTTTTTAAAGGAATAATTAAACTTAATCATATATATGTAGTTTAAAATAAGAGGGATGCATCATTAAATTTGTTTCTATTTTTCTAAGCACTTAAGTTCTTTTTTTCAGAATGCTTTTATGTTTTTTTTTCAAATGATAACTAAGAGGGCAAATTTAATTAGATAAATAAAAAAACAAAAAGAAGGTTACTGTGGGTTAAAACAAAAAATCTTTTTTTCTTTTATATAGGTAAATAGACTGATAATAATAACTTGTATAGTGATGGATAATAAATTGATTGGTAAGTTACTTGTATAATCAAAGACAGTGCCCTTCAAATTTGTGAAATAAAAAATATTTTAATTTAATCATAATATATAAATACAAATATTGATATTATTTAAAATATATGTCAATCTTAATATATAAAATATTTAATCAAATACAAATAAATAAGAGACAATGAAGGGATTTATCCTAAACATCGTTCATGTCAAACGTGAAGGATGAGTTCCCGGTATCACTTGACTTGAACCAGTCGTCGTGGTTATTCAAATAAGTAAATATTTGAATGATTATAGAAGGTGATGAAAGAGAAAAACATATTTTTATGTAACCCAAATATTCAAAAAGTTGGGATATTATAATAGTAAGTTAGCTAGTTTGATAAAATGATTTATATGTTAAAAAAATATATGGTTGGTCAGCTTATTTTTTATTTATAAGTTAGTAAAATAAGCACTTAACTTTTAAAATATGCTTATCAAATAGGGAGAAAATTTTAAAATAGCTTAAATGTTTTACCTACTTATCAGCATTGCTTTGTTCTGATAAGTTTATGAAAGGTATATAAATAAAATTTATGCCTTTCCTATAATTGATTGATCCCTACTTAAATTTCTTTCTTGATAAAATCTTGATCTCTTTCATTGTAATGTCCAGTAATTCGAACAATCAGAGTTGTCGATAATAAAACAGTGATACAAAGATATATAGTTCATATTCAAATTGACTTGTGGGCTTAGGCCTTGTGTAAAAAAAAACGTAAAAAAAAGGAGAAATTTCTCATTTTACCCAAAGAGAAAAGGAGAAAAAATTTCTCAAACTCGGTATGCGGCCGCAGGCACATCCCACGCTCACGGAGCACGAGAGGAAGCGGCTGTGCCGCGTGATGGATTGCCAGAAGCTGTCCATCGACGCCTGCATGCACGCTGCGCAGAACGAGCGCCTCCCTCTCAGGGTGGTGGTCCAAGTGCTGTTCTCCGAGCAGGTCAAGATCAGCAACGCCATGGCCAACTCCTCGCTCAAGGAAGCCGGAGAGTACCACCACTACCAGCCCATGGTGTCCACGAGGAAGCAGCTCCTGGAGTGCACCCCGCAGTCCTTCCAGGAAGGCTGGGCGGCCGCCAAGAAGGACATCAACACCCTCAAGTTCGAGCTGGAGAGCATGAAGGCCAAGTACCTTGAGCTGCAGAACGACATGGACACCCTGCAGAGACAGTTCGAGAAGATGCAGCCGACGACGAAGCCCAGCAAGCAGCAGCAGCAGCCGTCGTCCGCATGGAGCAGCGGCTGGAAGAAGCTGACCAAGATGACGAAGATGACCGGCGAGGTCAACGACATGGGTCAGCAGACTCCCATGGCGGCGGCGCAGGCGAAGAAGGCGCCGAGGAGGTGGAGGAATTCCATCTCCTGATCACAGTTGTCAAAGGACAGTGTTGAGTTACTATGATTGATCAGTAGAGAAAGATGACATGAAGGGGTCAGTTTTGTTTATTAAGCTTTATGGAATCGTTGTTGTTGCCATTAAAGTACTCGCAATTCTAATCCACTGCATTAGTTGTTGATGGTATTCCGTTATTCCTCTCTATTCCTGTACCTTTGGAAGTTGAGAGCTATGTGTGAGAAGGGTTATGTAGCATATGGTGTATGATTATCTACCAGTATGTATATATTCACTTGTTTTTCTTTTAAGTTTTTTCAGTTAGTCTTTTCTGAAAAAAAAAATAACCTAAAACCATTTTTTTTATAATTGGGGAAAAACAAAAAATTTGTGTGCTAGCAGTTAAAACTTTGTCAGATTCAATAGTTCAATGATTCAATAGTTCAATTTCAATAGTAAATATAATTTAATCCTCTTGTAAAATATAAAAGTTTTAACAATTAGGCTGCACCTCTAAAGTATTGAGAGATAATTATGTATAAAAATGTCCATCAATTAACATTGATAAATCTTGATAAAATCTATTTGAATACGCAAGTAATATAATGTAAAGTTAGCGAAATGTGCGTAATCTAAGAATGGACACAATCATTGTTAATGAGGTTCGACGAGTAATTTTTATCGACCACCCTTCAACTTTAGTATTAGCTCAAATATGCTCTCTAACTTTAAGTTGTAACACAAATATCCTCCAAATTTAAATTTGTAGTTAAACTATCCTTGTACTTATTATAGGGAGTCACCTATATATATATTACTATTTGTGTCATCTTATTTTTATATTTTTAAAATTTATATATTTTTGTATCATATTATAATATACTAATTTTAAGTACCTCTGTGATCACGGGTTGATACTAATTTAACTATTATACAATTGGATCCGATAAAAAAAATTGACCTAACTTCCAAGAACTAAATTATATCATGACCCAAGTCGCTAAAAAATAAAATTCAACTCAATTCAAACTTAAATAAACTCAATCGATTTAAAATAATTATTCTTTTGTATATTATGGATTTGAATTTCAAAATTCATATTGCAAAAACAATAAAAAAATACTTTTATTTTAAACTATACATATAAGAATCTTATATGCCAATGGTTTAATATATATTTTGAACTAAATTATGCTATAACTTTATATTATTGATAAGTAATTTGTAGTTTGAAGTTTTAAATATTTTGAAATTTTGATTGATTCTATATTAATTTTATATTTAATTTTTATTTTGTTCTACCAAGATTTTTAATAATATTTTTTTAATTTAAATTTTTTATCAATGGTATGAAAATATATAATTTTTTAAAATATAAAAAATGAGATGATATAAATAATAGCATAGGTGACTTTCTATAACAGGTAAATGGATAATTGAGTGACGAACTTAAATTTGAAAGATATTTCTGTCATAAATTAAAGTTAGAGGATATATTTGAACTAATGCGAAAGTTGAAAGATAGTTAATGAAAATTACTCGAGGTTCGACTCAACACCTTAAATTTTAATTTTGACTTTTCCAACTTTAAAACGTTAGAAATTTACTAATATCACTTTTCTAAATGATTTTGAGCGAAGATAATTCGATTACATCTCAATCATTTTTTTTCACTTGAGAGATAAGACACACTTTTTTATCACTATGAGCTATGGTAATACGAATAAATTGTAATCATTTGTTTTTCACTGCATAAGAGATCGATAAAATATATCTCTTATTATAAGAAGCTCTCAAAATACAAATGAATTTTCTCTTTATCACAATCATACACACAACAAGGTAAGAGAGATTAGAATGCGGATGATTTGTAACATATACTTACGCTTGTACGATTATGCTCAAGATTATTATTTCACATTTTCCAACGTCGCGTGCCTTCTTTTATATCATTTTTTTTCATTTTGACCGTTGTATTTTACATTCGTGACCACCTCAAAAATGATTTTTTCGAATAAACAAGCCATATTCTATTGAATCGATCGATCAATTTTTTTATTCAAATTTCTTCAACATCTCAGTAGATAAATTGATAGACCAATTCTAACTTTTGGACAATCGGCGTGATATTTAAAACTATCAACTTCTCAACAAATTAAATCAATCAACCGATTTGATTTTTTATTAATCAATTCTCAGCTCCGAGTCAACTGATTTTCAACTCCAATTCAACTGATTTTTAACTTATCATTAGGATCAATCAACTCTCCAAACTGTTTAACTAATTTGATTGCTTCTTGTCATTGTACACTTCTTCGAGTCTTCATTATATGTCATACTCATTTATTCATTAAATTTGTGATCATCAACTATCCCCATCATTTTCCTCCTCACTTGGAAGCCTTGATCAGAAAGTTTTATAATGTGTTTGATAACTAAAATGAGATCATAATCTGAACCTGGTTCGAGTGAATTATATCAAATAACAAAACGTTTGACCGAATTCATAGTGAAACGTCATCCCAAGAATTTGAGGTCGCATGATTATGGGTTCTTTTCGCTTGAACTAGAAACTTAACTGTTTCATTTTTTATGTTTTTCTATATCCTTTTACATGACAACTTTTTTATTTTTTTTATTTCCTCTCTTATTCTTTCTCCTACTTTCTTTTTCACTAACTTTTAATTTAAATTATTTATATTTAATTTTAAATGATAAATTTTAATTTTATACTAACTCGATAAAAAAATAAAAATATTTTTAGTTTAAGTTAATCAAAATATTTAATTATAATATATACAAAATTCATTTCATGTTGTTTATTAATATTTTTACAAACAATTTTTTTATTTTAAAAACTATTTTTATCACTTTTACAAATAATTTATCTTTCTAAAAAAATAAATCTATTTTTTTATTCTCATGTGATTCATTTGAACATTCATGAAAATTAATATTTTCAGTTTATCTAAATATAATTAGAATTAATTTGTTTAATTGACTATTCATCGAAAATTTAGAGAAATTTGAATTCTGGTTTCCAAATGTTGAGGGAGACCCTAATCAAGAGAGCCATAGACATACTGGGATTCTGACATTAAAAATTAAAATAAGAAACAAAAAAGTATGGCCGGACATTATTAGATTTGGGCCGTCACTTACGAGGAAATCTGAATTTTAATTGTTGATCCAACCAACCCAAATGCCAACTCCTGCCGTGCAAGATTTTACGGCATAAATATATCATTCGAAACTAAGGAGTTGACGTGCAGCATTAATATCTCTTTTAGAGCATTTTTTTTAAATAAAATATTTTAAATTTTGAAGTAATTTATTTAATAAATTTAAATTTAATAGAGTAATTAAATGACTCTTGATCGGCGATCAAATCCTTGATCACTGGATCAAAATCAAAGATTCATAACAAACAATAAGATAGATTATTCTTAGGCTAAGATATTAAACGTAAGCATATATTAAACGTAAGATCCAACCACCAACCTTGTTAACTGGTGGACAAAATGAGTAAGCATATATTAAACGCAATTCAGTTTTCGTTTATTTTTTATATTAATTTGATGATCTTGCTTTTGCTGAAAAATGTGTGAGTGTATTGTGTGCAAATCGTCGCATGATGTTTGCGTAAAACAATTATCGAAATATCTATTTATCATTCTTGAGTTGGTAATTTAAAATTTTGACATTTTAATTATCTTGCTGTCGATTATTTGAGAAAAATGTAAATTATTATACGTGTAACTGTTCAAAATTATCGAGATAAGCTTGAGTACATCACTAATATACGATACACATTTTTTTCCCAAAATCATGCATATTTCTGAGTACTGACCCAATGTCTCTCACAAAGTATCATGTTAGCATACTTCATTTTTAGTCCATGAATGGATGAGTTGTATTGATCATATTTCTCTCACAAAGTGAGATAACACTTATCCACTGTACCTGGCACTTGGACACCACCAGTAGCTGGCTCTAATCCTTTGCACCTGGGCTCATCTAACTGTTTAAATATGTCTTCTTCTACGAACCTCCCACTTGGTCATTGGTCTCCTGTTCTTGAATGCAAAATATAATATTTTTTTCTAACAGCTTCACGTATGCCCGTTTGTGATGGACATAATTCAGAAAATCAGGATCGGTTGCAAAGAGTTTGAATTTGATGCTCACACTGCAGGGTACGGATTAAAAAAGAGATCAAGGCGTGCAAACCATTATTTGTTTCAGCAAAGATTGCAAATTTGCTGATGTCGATTGATCCAGATCAAGCAGTGCTTTGCTTCCACCTGACAAGGTAAGAATCTGATGCTGTGATGCATGATACTCTCTGCAAGTAGTATTAGAGCGACCTGATTAGAAGAACTCTTGTTTACTCATTGGATTTACTGTACGGGTTCGGAGTTTAGCGACATTTGTTAAGAGCGTCCCCAACAAATTAAATTACTTTTTTTTTGTGCTTACTGATCTTAAAACCTCAATTGGGATAGGGATCTGATCCACTGTTCTGCAAAGTAATTAAACTGCAATGTCGCATCCCCAACTCAATCTAACATTTTTGTAGTGTCAACTTGTCCCGCGAGTAATAAATTCTCAACTTCAAACCAGTTGATACCCGTGGACAGTATTCCTCTAGTACAAGTCTTGGTGATGAACTTAAATTTGCTCAGGTTGGTACTAGTGAAATGGCATCAGTAAAATGGATGCGAAGTTAAAAACTTACTTTGTCACATTTGATCTGCACTGCTGACTGCACAGATCCCTATAACATTAACTTTATGCTACATGCAGATTGGAACTATCCATGGATCACGAGTCTTTACTTTTCATGGTCCTCACTGTTGCGGGCAAATCATATGCGCTCTTCAGCAGGTGCATGGCTACTGAATGCATGTTCTTATGAGTTCAGCAAACAACTCGCCATTATTGCTTATATACGAGTGCTGGTGCACTCATGGGGACAGAATTATATGCTCTTCGAGGGTCGACGTCCTGTTCCTCGTGACTGGCCCTCCTGTAAAGTTTGGTCCAATTCCGGGTTTAAAGGATTGTGGACAGAATGCCCCCTTTCCCTCTTACTCATTTCAATTTCCTCCTGAATCGATTACTGTTGCATCCTGTCCAATTAGTAAACAGTCACTCCTCAGCTCAGTATGCAAAAAAAAATAAAAATAAAAATCTTATCTTCTGCATGCACACATACAAAAACACACCAATCCTCATCTGGTAAAATTTACAATGCCTGATTTTATCGCAATAGTAGACTTTACCATGGCAGCAACATATTGGCGTAGACAAGATAAGGATTAATTAAACATCTTTGCTAACAGATCCAAGGTGTAAGTGCTATTCGAGTTCTCATTGCATAACTTTTGTTCACCAACCAAACTACAACTTACTGGCACAAGTATGAGTTATTTTTCAGTAGAATAGAAGCCTCTGTCGAAACTCGGTGCAATGTATTCTTTTTACATCAAATGATCATCAATATTATGTAAGCTTAGAGGTTATTATTATCTTCCTGGATTGTGTATTTGTACTCATTCCACATGTTCACATGTTGGCCAGGTCGATCGAACTAATTTGTGGAAAATATCTGTGTACATAGTGGGGCAGCATACAGTATCCATGATGAATGGTAACAAATATAACACTAACTCGTAGCATACGAGTAGAATAGCACAAATTACATGAAGATATATGTTCTCTCTTTTTTCCATAAATTAAAGACTCCTATCTATCAGCTGTAAAATAGAAGAAAAAACTCAAGTTAAGCCTATCAAACAAAATTTTACATAAAAAAACTCTCACTATTGTGAGGATTTTCCTTTTTAATATCGACTATTTTGCATCTTATTATGCATTGAGATATAAATTTATATGGTTTGAAGATTGATCTCCTGATTACTCCACTATCTTAGATATAAAATCTCATAAACTAAAAAAGTACTTATAAGATGGGCTTTAAGTGAAGTGGATCTCACTGGTGTGGACGATTTGCTATTATTGTGGAACATTTTAGTATTACAATATTCACATCATGTACAAACACTTTGAAGTCCAAAGTCCAAATTGATCCAGAAATACTGCATAAAACAATTAGCAATTGCCATTTAATAACTTCAGGTTTCAGAGGTGCACTAAATGTTTGCTTGCCTCATATGACAAAAAGATGCTAAATTGAGATAAATAATACATCCCCATCCTCTGCAGTACCAAATACCATAAGCTTAAACTAGAAACTGAAACTTCCAAGATGAGGCCCCTAGGAACAACCAACCAAATAAATATTTAGGTTATGTGCACAGGGAAAAGTTTTAATATGTTTCCCTTCCTCAAGATCTCTACTGTCCTTTTTTTTACCGCAGGGAAGCAAGTTCCATGTTCTAAGCAGACAAGCAGTCAAAATGTAAGGATGACAAACACAAGAATTGCAAAATTGAAAAGCAATCATAAAAAATGTCAATAATTTAATTTTTTTTCTTCTCTTTTCTTTTAGCTTTTTCTTTTTCTTTTGTTTGGGTGGTCACTTTTGATCCCAAAAAGGGGCTTTCTCCTAGTTCCTCTTAAACATGAATAAAAGAGAAAATAAATAAACCCCATCTCCAGCAGCCAGCATTTTTTTCTAATCCCTTCTCCTTGTAGTGCTGTTGTTACTGTCAGCTCATTTATCATGCTTTACAGAATTATACCATCTGGTAATAAGAGTTCTTTTCTACCATTAGACCTCTGGCTGCATTATTCATATTGAAAGCAGGATAACTGATTCCCACCAATTCAAACTCCAGAATTCATCCTTGTCAAGTAGTATATTTTTTTGGTTTGCCAAAATTATGACCACACCAAAAGCTCCTCACAAATGAACCTGCTTGCTTGGAAGTATCAAAACTATGCAGGTAAGAAGTGTGGCCAAGGCCTTCGTCATGGTACTGATCATCTGATTATTTTCCTCCTCTTGCAAGCTGGAGAGATAAGATGACATGTTGCATGTGACCCAACAGTTACATCATCACTCTTGTAGCTCAGACATGCAGCATCTAGAACCCCAATTGGGCTTTCTGGCATAGAGGAACATGATGGACAAGTAGTCTCGGGTGGCCTACTCATCATGGCCATCCTTTCTTGAATGGCATCATGACATTTCAGGACTTCAACCTGTGTAGTGCAGCAACAATCAGATTCCACACTACATCAAAAACTTTGAAAGATTACTAGAATTCTCAAAATTTTGTATACCTTTGATACATGAGTGCAACAAGACATGGATCTCTCTACATCCACAATTTTAGTTTCTCCTACAACAGATAGTGCAACCGCGGCAGCAATTTCAGAAGGCCTAAATGCAATGAAATCAATGCCTGCATTTGGAACAGTCTCAAGTCTTAGCCTTTTGAATTTGAGTATATCTCATAGATCTTAAGTTTTGCAAACCTCTACCTCTAATTGTGTTCAAAATGAGTTCCACACATCTAGAAACTGATGACTTAGAAGGTGCATTGCCATCACCAAACTTATGAAGAAAGAAATCTATGAAAGAGAAGGGAGTCACCGACTGCATCCTCCATCTGAGGGTGCTTAGAACTAGAAGCTCCATTCTCTGAATTGTTTTGGCCTCAAACACATACTTCACCTCAGCTACCTACAGAACAATGACAAACTCAATTAGATTCGGAAATATAATTTCATTAAATTTATTGATTGTTATGCTGAATTAGGCGGTCACCTGTAATTCCAAGGATAGAGGGACCTGAGTCTCCTCCATCTTGGCAGCCAAAGATAGGCAAGCTACTGATAAAAGCTGTGTCATCCAAGCCTTGCCTTGCTGCAGAAGGAGAACAAAATAATCACATATGGATCATAAGAGAATTTGATGCTTTGACATTTATCACAAAAGTTATGCGTTAACTAAGAAAACCACCCTCAAATGTACAAATACATCTGATTTAGATACAAGGTTTCTTGGACTAATTGACAAGGAGAACGTTCTTACAGGGAGTGCATATGCCGAGAGGAATCTGTCCAAGTAGTTTACAGCTAGATACGCACTCAATGGCCCAAAATTGTAATGAGCATGAGCCTGTTAATGAGCCATAAACGTCAATCAGAAGCTAGAAAAAAAATCAGGCATTGATGTTGCATAAAAAGTAGGAACAATTCGAAGCAAAATATAGATGAAAAGTTGGACGATACTAAGATATGTGAATAAGATAGAATTCCAAGATCCATGATATCAAAAGGATCTCCAAGTTAGTCAAACAAAGGTAAAGACAACTAAGTGCGACCAAACACCCACAAAGTACTAACTGGGAAAGAGGGGAAAACCACTGGGAATGGAACAACGAACTTATCAACAGCAAGTCCCAACGAACTTATCAACATAAACATAATAAAAAGGAGAAAAAAAAAGAGAAGCAACCTTCAATATCCAATCAATGGCATCCGTCCTAATCGCGATGTCTAAATCCCCAGAACAAAACCTCAGAGCGTAGTCCTCCCTTGGGAGGTGCTCAGGCTCTTTCTCAACCAAGAGAGCCAAGCACTCATCTGACTGTAGAGGGAAATCCATGAGGAAATCCTCATAAAGATGACACCTTTTTGGCTCAGAATCCCAATTGGGTACAACTCCAGCCTCCTCGTCGTCATCATCAAAGCCCAGGATGCTGCTGTTGTCCTCAGCACAGAGGAGGAGGATAGAGGAGGCGCAGTCATAGTTTGGACCCATTCCAGGGACTCTATAGAGTTGGGGGGATGAAGATAGAAGGAAAGATCGAAGCTTTCTTGTTCAGGGAGGATCCTCCCCTCCTCCTCTTCCTCCTCCCTCAAAGGTGGATCCTTTACACAGAAAAAAACGAGTTATATGCTAATAAGTCCCTGGCAAGGCAATGGAAGAGGACTGTTGTATAGAGAGAGGAAAAGAAGGGTTTTGTAGGGGTTGGAGAGAGAGAATTTAAGGGTGGGAGGAGGGTGAGAAGGACAATAGGAAGGAGAAAAGAAATGGAATGAATAGAAAAGATGTGGTGTTATGTTTTGTTTTGTTTTGGTATTTCTGAGGGTGTGTGGGCCTTGTTTGTGTGCAATGGAGAGGGAGATGGGGTTGTGGAGGGTTTAACTTAGAGGGGCATGAAGGTGTCCCACAGGCTCATGATTATTAAAGAATGATGATATGATAATTGATTGATAGATGGGGAGGACTAGGAGGGAAAGATTTTGGGTGTTTATGATGTGTTATGCTAAGATATACTTATTAATTATTTAAGTTAGTTTAGGTACTAAGCGGTCTAGAATATTTTCTTTTGGCGATTCAAATTAGCTTAGGGATAATACTCTAAAAAAGATAATTATGGAAGAGTTATAATATAATATAATATAATGGAGGTGAAATACATTTTCATGTATTTTACGGTAAACATTTATATATTGCTCATTTTAAATCTACGATTTAAATTAAAATAATTTAAAATTATATATTAATTAGGTAATTTTAGAGTGTTTTAATAAATTATTAATTTAAAATGAATGATTAATCGTACGGATGTTTTATTATAAAACACATGAATAAACTATATATATATATATTATAATATATACATACGCGCGCAAAACAAAAATGTAGGAAGAGGTTTAAGGATTTTTAGTGTCTTTGAGGGGAAACGAGTGAGGAAAGTAAACATTCAAAAATAATATATAATATATCCGATTGAGTAAGCATCTATGCTGAACCAGATTTGAGCCAAAATTATTAGTAATTTGATTCAACATATTTTTTTTTTCAGAATAGTGTTGAATCAAAATTAGGTTTATATATATATATATATGTACAAATACCTTTTAAACAAAAGGCAGAGAAAAATTAGCCTCTAATCCTATACTTCGTTACCTCCATAGAATATCATTATTGACAAGAGTAAAATCTTAATACTCAAATTTTCAAACGTGATTAATCAAATTCATTAAACTTCAAAATACCCTGTTAATCCCAGTAACAAAAAATATCTTTCCTTTGTTCAAATTGAACGCCAATGAATTTTCAGGTAAGTTCGACCTTGGAATCTATTCATACGATTTTTCATTTAGTATTATACCACTCTATGTTCTTGGAAGATTTCAAACTTTTTTTTTATTATTACCCAAATATTTGAAAGTAATGAGTTAACTATTAAATTCAACTAATTTGATATTCGTCTAAGATCGCATGTTTAATTGTGTTGTATGAGATTATTAGTACGTAAAAATCGAATTTGAAATATGCTTAAATAATAAGATTATTGTTCATCACTGCAATCAATTAGAGTTACTTATCAAACTTGATTGTCCTAATTTGTTGTCATAGTTTGAATCTCTTTTATGCAAAATGTATCTATCACAAAGTAAACTAAATTGCAGATCTTTTTGGCAATCCATGATCACACATTTAATGCTCATTATTTTCTTGTTGTGATTGCCCTTCTCTATCTCTATTGGATTAACTTTTCCATATCAACTTCTTTTTTTAAACAAATAAATCACATATAATGAAATGGTACATTACAGCTGTTAGTAAAGATTTTTAAGTGGGGGCATGCTACACATAATTCTCTGTCGGGCATTTCGTGCCAATCTTAAGAAAGAAAAAAAAAAGAATGAAAGCAGTGTAAACAAATTGAAAAAGAATAGGCCCCCTATCTCTATGTCATTTTCTCTCAGAATTGGTAGGCCACATCCATCATTTTTTTGGTCAATTCCGAGTACGTACCTTCCCTCCATTTGATCCACCAACGTTCACGAGTCCAAAGTCCCAAAATATAATGTGATAAAAAAATTGTTTTTTTGCACAAATGACAAGAGCATAGAGATAAAGGATTCATCACATTTTTTTGCCTTCACATATCTCTTGTGCTGTATCATGTCCCTTGTTCATATGTGTGCAGTCTCCCTGAGGTGAGAGCAAGGTCCAAACGAAATTATTTGCCTTCCCAAACGTCCATCTGTCCATAATTAATAGTATGTTTTGTTTTTGGCAGTCTTTAAGCATTGCCTCTGCTCACTTCTGCTACAATGCTCCCCAGGAAGAACCTTCCTTCAGCAAAAACAGTCATGTATCTACATTTTTTTATCTTGATTTGTGTTTTCTTACTTCATGTTACAAATGATATTTGCAGCTAAGCAAATCATGTTGGGTATCAGAAGAGTTCCTAACTCATAGTCTAATTTGCATGAGATACTTGCTGATAAGGATCTACCATCTCTCCCTGTTTTAGGGATCATAAGCCAATATGTCTCCTTAGTTTCTTTCAAGGCAGGACATGAGGGACATATATAAATCTAAGCAGGCATCTGTGGATTTTAGAGCAGTATCATTCTGCTTAACAATTAAAGAAACAAAGTAAGGCATAATGCTGCACTGAACATAAAATAAGAAGTAGGGGAAGGAAACCTCATCGTACATGGTGCATGTGTTCAGGAGCAACTCTCCAGCATGATCCACGTCTTATGAATCGCATCATGTTATGGCTGCAACAAGGTTCTAAAATTGCTTAAAAAGTCTCAGTTTCCACTTTACAGTCAAAATATTTCTTCAATGTATTCAATTAGTTTTATGGTTTTTTGTTTTCTGCTCAGGTAATAATCCAATGCATGGCTGGAACATGACCTCGTCCAATTATTGCAGCAATTTGAGAATGGACCACAAGCAACCAGCTGCTGCTGCTGCTGTTATGCTTTTAATGAGCAATGCTTACGAGGAGCGTAACATTGACCAGATCTCACTTCCTTAAGCCAAAGCTGATAAGAGATCATTACCAGAGCTTATTAAAAACTAATTCAATTGGTTCTTTGCTCAATTCGATTTGCTTTAGTTGCTAATAGAATCCATCAGGAGGAGGGAATCAGCTGTGAATGAGATGCTTGTAACAAGCATCTACTTTTCAGGGTTCACTTGACACAGACGTGCATCCTCATGCCTACATTTCTTTTGTTCAAAATCCTCCTTTTAATATGCTTTCATTTGCTTTTAAAAATTCATCTTTTTTTAATGAATCTGGTCAGATGAAGGGCTTTAACCATGCATGCTTGTGGGGGCACATGACCACATATTTCTATAAGCAACTCATCTCTTTGCCTTTTGCTCTTAAGAGTTGGTGAGCACGAGTCACTCACTGGTCACTTGACTTGCTTTGTTGTCAAGCCTTTCTTCTGCGCTGTTGGTCCATGCGGAACTGTTCTCGCCTCAGTTCGAGATTCGAGCTCTCTCGGTATTGTTGATACTTTTCTTTCTTTACCCTGTCAAATTATAAATCAGATGGTGGAAGACCACCTCTCTCTCTCTCTCTCTCTCTCTCTCTCTCTCTCTCTCTCT
>LTAE01002916.1:0-20741 GCA_001647135.1 Pontederia paniculata | reverse complement strand
AATTCTGAATATCTATTTTGAACTGAGTATCCAGCCCTAGTTATCATCCCTATATTATTATTCTTATTATTATTACTATTATTTACTTATAGTTATAGTATTAATTTTCTAAAACCCAATCCTGAAACCAATGTTATCTCCTATTAGCCCAGATTTCTAATTAGATAGTTATATAATTCCTCGTGGGATCGACAACTCTACTCTTACACTTTATTACTTGTTCGACTAGTGCACTTGCTAGCATTTTAATTTGCGTGTTCAGCATTTTTCGCATCATCTCACATCAATCACTTGTGTCTCCAAACCTACTTGTCATGACTACACAACTTAATAAAATATAAACCAAAGGAGACACTTAAATCAGGACCATATGCAAACTACATCTATCACGAGCATCTATCATCATCTATGCCATCATCATCTAAGTAGACTCTTGATCTGTAGAATCCAATACAAGATAGACAATTCTTTCATGAGTTATAACGTCCAGTATGTGAGACAATCCAATAGATATAAACATGATACCATTAAGCATGTAAATAAAACAAGAAGTAAGATATAAAATCACAGTAAATAGAAATCATGTATTATGAAAAGTCATAAGCCATCTTGTAAAGATCGGTACTATGATTACACTGCTTTGAATCAAGGCATTAACTTCCTTTCTATGCAATTTTATTGATTATTATACAATACAATGATTTGCCTTACATACAATGCACTAGAACAATGTGATACTATGCATTGGGTCAATGTTATGCTCTAGATCAATAAATCGATATTATGCAATGCTCTGATTGACATTCAAAGCTCTAGATCAACATTCTTAATTTTTGACTTATCTTATTAGTGACTTTGAGGTGACTACAAATCAATACTATATAATTCTATGATTGACATATAATATTTTGGATCAATATTTTTAATATTTGACTTATCTCATTAGCGACCTTAAGGTGACTTCGATATAGGGGATAATGAACTCTTAGGAGATTCGCCCAATAAAAGGTCATTGCTGGTGCACAAACCATCAACAATGCGTGATATAACTTTGACTCTCACATATGCAATGCATGACGACCTCATCTTCCTTTTATTTATATTGTTTAATTTTTTTCCAATAATAGTCCTTATAATCATTACAAAAATTCTAATTTTTGTAATGCAAGAAAAATCAAACATCATCAATATCAATCTTGCAAACATGGATCGTGTCTGATTTGAACACGGATTGTGTAAAGAGCATAACTACTTTGACATCCGAAGTCATGATATAGGTCATGTTAGATTTTGACGTGGGTCGTGTTCCATATATGCAATTATCAATTTAACATAGTTCGACATGGGACGCGAGTCGTGTCATAGTTTGACGCGGGTTGTGCTATGCAATTATCAAGTTCACATACTTCGACATGGGACACGGGTTGTGTCAAGGTTTGACGTGAGTTGTGTTATATTTATGCAATGATCAATTTAACATAGAGGTTGGGGAGCCTCCTTAGCAGTTTTATTAAGTAAGCTCCTTAACGATGATTCATACCGTCAAATTTAAATCTAACGGATTGAGATTAGATATAAAAATTTAAAATATTTTTTAAAGATTTGATCTCAGACCATCAAATTTGAATTTAACAGTTTGGATCACCGTTAAGAAGTCTACTTAGCAAGAATGCTAAGCAGATCCCCTTTCTCCTTTAACATACTTTGACATTGGGACGTGGACCATGTTTCATCTATGCAATGATCAATTTCACATTCTTCGGCATGGGATGTGAGCCATTCCAGGATTTGACGCATGCCATGTTCATCTATGCAATGATCAATTTAACATACTTCGGCATGGGACACAAGTTGTGTCAGGTTTCGACACTAGTTATGTTCCATCTTTCAAGTAATTAATTTTAATAAGTCGAAACACGATCCCTACATACTAGTGATGCATATCGTGTTTGTAACCGACGTGAATTGTGTTTCGTAGTCGGCGTGTCTTAGGGTTTCAGTGTCGTGGATGTGGGCCATGTCTGTGGGGGACGTGGTCCGTGTTACGATCTTTCAGGCGCGTGTTCGTGATTGATGCGGCGACTAGGGTTTTACTTTATGGACGCGACCGTGTCCAAGGTGGACATGGTTCGTGTCTGACCGCCCATGTTGTGTCGTCTTCATATTTCATTGATTAAATCTAAACTTTGCATGTTAATAAATCTGAATGAAAATAATATCTCTAGATCTATCAAATTTTATATGTAAAGGGGATTTGTCTATGTAATGCCCTTTTCAATAGGTCCTTTGATCCTCTCGTTCCAGTAATCCTTCGTATTTGTTCCTTTAAATATTGCATTGATGTCAATCTCCTTCACGTTCTCCTAACGAGATTGTATAAAAATCTAAGAGAGAGAGAGAGAGATCGAAAACATGTGTGGGGACTGAGGTTCTTACATTTGCACCGAAGGAGAGAAGAGGAGAAAAAGTGAGAGAAGAGAGAGAGAGAGAGAGAATTTCCTTTGTGATTGTGGCAAAAATAATAATTATTGGGTTTTTTTTCTCTCATCCTAAGGGTTTATTTATAGGGGCTTTCTAGGATTTCATATGAGTTAAACTGAATTAAACTCTATTATTTAAAATCAATTCGGATTCCAAGCTAATAAAATATTATTATTTATTTAAAAATATGACTTTTCAATCGGTAGCCCGACACGGACTGTGTTAGGATTCGACACGGTTCGTGTTGGATTGTAGTGTTACATATAAACTACCTAGTGTATTGATGTACCACACGACTTTTACATTAGGCTTTTGTTTTGGATGGATGAGTGGGGATGAGGATGGGAAGGCGAAAAAAAGTGGGAATGAAAGAATGATGAGGTGCTATAAAATTTATGTTTGGATATGAATGATGGACATGATGTGAAGGATAATTTTTTAGATATAGTTTTGCTTTACACAATAAATAAATTATAATTAAATTGAATGGTAAAATTATTTGGAAAAATTTTTTTTTCTTCATTCTATCAATTTGATGAAATTAATTTGGGGATGGAGTGNAAAAAATAGGAATGAAAGAATGAGGATGTGTTATGAACTTTGTTTACATATGAAGGATGAACATGATGCGAAGGATAATTTTTTAAAAAAATAATTTTGCTTTAGCGCAAAAAATAAATAAAAATCAACTATAATTAAATTGAGTGGTAAAATTATTTTAAAAAATAACTTTTCTTAATTCTACCAATTTGATGAAATTAATTTAGGAATGGAGTCGATATGTGTGTGGTGGGGGGAGGGAGGGGGTGTTTGGAGAATCTCCTTCTTTTACTTAAAAATCTCCTAATCCCATCTTCCCCTCCCATTCCCGTCATCCAAATATAACCTAACTATTACTCGCAGCCTCTATTTTCTTCCACAAAGAGTCCAAGTTCGACAATATAAGAGCTAACTAAAGGGGTTGATTTAAGTGATAACACAAATAACACTTTTCTACTAATCAATGAGCTCATTGGTAAAAGTTTTTGTTAAATTAAAGAGGTGTCAATACTAATTTTAAAATTTGAGCGATTAGAAAGGTAGGCATGTATATTTATGTAATACGCTTTTTCATATGTGGACGGTTGTTAACTTTGATTTAACTTATTTCTAATAAAAGAAATATCTTTTAACTTAAAACTGGGCACGTTTAAATTCAAGATCTATAGATTTTTACTCTAATATTATATTAAATAGGGTTAAAAGATTGTGTAGAACATTTTTTATTGTACATATTTGCAGCACCATAAATTTTAAATTTAATAGTTGAATTACAATAAAATCTTTTACTTAAGATGTGATTTATTTATTTTTGTTACTTCAATTATTAATACTAAAACTTAATAGTATTTCATATGCGTGGCACCTCCATATATTCTTTATTTCTTAAATTAGATGAATTAATAACCTAATCTCAAAAGCTCAAGTTATTAGTCTTGACAACTTATTTGTTTTTTTTTTCTAGAAGTCTAGGTATCTGAAATTTTATTACTTTCAAATATTAACTTATATTTTACCGAAAAATAACTTACATTGTTCATTTATGATAATAGTATTTTCTTTTCCTTTACGACATATATATGTGATATATGTTCTCTTTTAGACGAGTAGAGCGAAGCCTTTGAGAGCTGCTGTGACACATCCATAAGTTACGGCAATCAGCCAAAATGCAATTTTTTTTTTCGTTCATATTTTACTGGCAATCACAAATTTGAATTTATACATATAATTCCTTAAAATTCTGAATACAATTTTATTATTTTTTATTGTATTCAACATTATTGATAACTTTGCCTTTCATGTTCTCTGAATGAAGAAAAAATAGTCATCTACGTTTTTTTTCAGTTTAACATTCACGAACTGAGTTCTGGTGATCAATATATTCTTTTGGTGACAAAATTTGATCGTACATTAAGATCCGATACTTAAGATTTGTAGTTTATTATTGGATTCATTTTGCTATATAGTAGATCCATGTTCTATAACCCCGAAAATTATTCTTCAATTTTGCTTAGGGCAAACTACTTCAATGAAAACCTCAGCCAGTGAACTAAAAAAGATTTCTTTTATCCAAAAAATATTTTTTATGCCTCAACAAATTAAAAAGAAACAAATTTATTAATAATAATAATAATAATAATAATAATAATAATAATAATAATAATAATAATAATAATAATAATAATAATATTATTATTATATCGTGCATGCCCAAATAAATACATCTCACACCTTAAATACAAATATTCTATCTTATTATTATTATTATTATTTTTATCATTGGTTCAAAATAATACTAAAACATTATTATTAATATTANGTATATATATATATACGTGTGTCGCGCAGATTCAAAACATTGGATTTCTCAATAAATTCAAAGTTTTTTTTTTTTTCTGATGACAGATGCAAACATCAAAATGATAGATGAGCAAAATCGCTTTTGGCGTAATTGGACTCATTCTCATCCCGATTTGGATTGGGAAAATGATATATAATTTCAAGCGGGAAAAAATTGGGATGATCCATTTTTTTCCAATGTGTGACAGAAATGTTATTTATTGAGAAAAAATGTACTTATGATCTAGTTTTTTTTTGTCTTCTCCGCTTTAAAAATGTATATTCCATCCTTTAAGAGCTACTTAGTAATTCTAAAGTTTATATTCTATCATCAGGCGATGAATAATTTTTATAATATAAAAAGAGAATGGTAACTCGTTAGATGATTTATAATAATAGTGTCAATTTCTTTGAAGAAACACATTTCATGCCTAGTTTATTTGTTGAAAGGATCAAAGAAATATTATTCAACAGTAAAAGATATTAATCTAATTGTTTTAAAAACAATTGAGTTACTTATTTAATACAATAATTTATTTTAAAAAAATTAACTATTCATATCATAATAATATATTTTCGAAAATACTAATCAGAATAAAATTTTATTTTATTCTTTATTTTTTCACTAAATCGTGATAAATAAAACGAAATCCGAATGGGGGAAATAGCAACTCAAAGGCACGTGCCCATGGCAGAAAGGTGGGCAGAAGACATGAGAAAAAAAAGTTTATTTTTATTAACATCTTTGTACTATAATTTTTTTACGAATAATTTTAAACTATAATTTTATTAATTTTAATTTTTAAATTATTTTAATTTTAATATTTTAGTCATTTATTATTTTTTATTAAAGTTAATTTATTAGATATATTAAATAATATTTGTATCCTTATGTAAAAGTTTAAATATTTTTTTCTTTTATTACTTATTAATTTAAAACACTTGCACCTTTTGTTAATCCTTTATTAAATTAATAAAATAAATAATAAAAGAAAAGAATTTTTAAAACTTTTACATAAGGATACATATGTCATTTTACAATATGAAAAATTTAATTTTAATAATAATAATAATAAAATTAAATGTTATGACTAAAATATCAAAGTGAAAATAATTTAGGAACTAAATAAAATTATGATTTAAAATTATTCGTAAAAAAATATAATTAACGAAAATAATCCAAAAAAAAATTGTGGACCTATTCATACACGTGCATACCCACCATCCGCCTCTTACACGAACGGCAAGCCGAAATGTCAATAATAAATTATTTCTAAAGTTAAATTTAAAAATATATGATTTTTTTAATAAAACTAGTTAACATCATATTATTTATCTCTTCAATAATAGTATATTAAATTTACAGAAGATAATTAACATAATATTAGCTATTTACATAATTAGTACCTTTATTTTCCCTAAAAAAATCAATATTTTGTATTTTTATATGATAAATTATTAATAATGTTGAATATTCAGCACTTAGATGATACTACAATTAGTGTCTAAACATGAAATAATATTTAAATTAAAGCTACGAATTACTTCTTAACCTCACAAATAATTATTTAAATTTCTTCGTTTTTTTTTCTTTTCTATAAAAAAATCATCTTTGGTGAGTAGAATATTCATTTAATATTCTATTATTTTATATTTTTAATATAATCAGAATCCAAGCGCATGAAAGTAGTGTTTTTGTTTTATTATTATTGTCCTTGTTTCTGTGACGTGCTAATTTCATTTTTTATGAATACAGTTAAGATTAATATATCTTTCTAAACATTATCGGCAGAATAATATCAATTACATAATGCTAAATAATTTATCGGGCGCACTCAGAAATTGACCTAATAAACACATTTAGAAAAATTGCATTGAAATACTTTTTCATGAATAAGTAAAACAAAAAAGCGAACTCTTGATAAAAATGATAAATCAAAATTTTCAACCACTATGTCAAAATTGGTTGGTAGCAATACTCGAATTGTTTCTTTGCAAGTTTCTAATCTTCTTTATTCGTAGTTGAACTGTAACTAAACGACTAATTAAGATGAAACAAATATGTAAACAACTACGAGGGTGCCATTCAAAACAGAAAAAAAGTTATTTGTAAAAGTATTAACACACAAAAGAATGTTATAATAATAATAATAATAATAATAATAATAATAATAATAATAATAATAATAATAATAATAATAATAATAATAATAATAATAATAATAATAATAATACCATGCAAGAAGTGGATGGATCTGCAAAATGTTGTAACAATTTGTATTTGAACCCCTGGAGAAGTCCGAGTCACACTTGTTTCCTCCTCAGCTCAGACATCTCTCCCACTTACCCCTTCAGATGGCGTCCTCCTTCTCCGGCGTCTCCTCCCCCTCCTCCGCCATCCGCCGCCACCTCTTCTGCCCGTCCAAGTCCCGCCTCTCCCGCGCCCTTTCCTCCCTCCCCATCCCTCCTCCCGACCGCCTCCGGCCGCCGCACTCCATCTCGGACCTCTCCCGCTCTGTATCGTCCTGCGGCGACAACTCAGGCCCCGTAGAGTTGGAAGGGAAGAATAAGAACAAGGGATCCCTCGAGAAGGATCCGATCAACCTCTGGCACCGTTATGTTGACTGGCTCTACCAGCACAAGGAGCTGGGGCTGTTCCTCGACGTCAGCCGGATCGGGTTCTCCGACGAGTTCTTCGAGGCGATGGAGCCAAGAATGCAGAAGGCCTTCCGGTCCATGGAGGAGCTCGAGAAGGGCGCTATCGCTAACCCCGACGAGGGCCGCATGGTCGGGCATTATTGGCTCAGGAACTCCAATCTTGCGCCAAACTCGTTCCTTAAGACGCAGATCGATAACACGCTCGATGCCATTTGTAAATTCGCTGATGATATCATCGATGCCAAGGTGTGAGCTTTCTTTGTTCCTCTGCTCAATAGTAATAGTCTTTAATGATTTTTGGATATGCATATAGTGTTGCATCACGAAAGGTGTGTCCTGTAGATGCCTTTATTCGTTAATTGGTCTTTATTTGCATTTGAAATGGTTTCGTTTGGTTCAGCAAATTGTACTTTATTATGCAAATTAAATACTTTAAATAAAGGTTCCTTTTGTCATCAATTGATCAACATATGTTCTTTTGACTATAACTTTTTGCTTTAGATATCTTGCTTTCCCTATAATTTGAAGAATAATTACACATTTAATAATAAAAATATCTTCCCCTGCTGCTATGTTTGCACATCAAGCACATTTACCAAATGTGAGTGCAATAGATTGGATGCTGATTAATTGATTTATATAAATTCATATATGGGTCACGAATATAATCAAACCCCATTGTAGCTAGCTATGACATGACCTTATTCCAGTATAACTGAGTGCCAAAATTTTCAGCATATTCATCCATACAGTCTCCTAATCACAGAAAAGCATGATTCCTTAGTCCAGGGCTTTTGCATTTGATCTTTCTTTTTCAGAAGGTAAATGATCTTGGATTTAATTAAGAAGTTAGTATACTAATATTTTGTTATCTAGAATCTCAGTATTTTGAGATATGTCCAATTTTACCATCTGAACCTAAAAGTAGAAGCTGCACCTGAATGTACACAAATCCATCTAACTTCGATTAGGCTTTCAGGCTTCAATTCAACTGTCTTGCTTTTCACAAGTTCCAAAAGGTTCTTCTCTGTTCCCCTAAAAAGGTTGCTCTCTGTTTGTGGTCAACATGATCACACTGAACCCGGCACGGGGTACATGAGTTTCAAGCCAAGCATTTTTCTAATCATCCTTTTACCCCTTAAATGAGTTCCAAGCCAAGCACTGAAGATTGAAATTAGGGTATGGATGAACTTAAGCTGGATTCTATTTGCAGATAATGTCTGACTTTCTGGTTGAACCAGAGGTGCACCTGCTGAGAATTAAAAAAAACAAAGAGGTTTGCAAATTGATGTGAATAAGATGAAGCAACTTAAGAATATGCAATAGAACTCATTAGATAACGGAAACTGTTCTATGGGATTGATTGTTATTACTTATTAACTGTGCAAGGGAATTGCTGCTACTGGTCTCTATTATCACACAGGTGAATAGCCTTGCTGCTGTTATCATTAGATCTAGTCAATGAAATTGGCTAAGATTTGTTTTGAGGAGAAAAAGGATGGTCGACACTGTCTTGGCCACCCACCTTATTAATACTTTTAAACATTTATAAGGTAATCATGTACAGGTAACTATATTATTCACCTAGATCTCCCCCACTCCTTAATCAAAGTTCTCCCCATACACCCACATAGTCTCCTCACATATGACTACATTCATTTTGTTGTCTCCAAATGACCCATAATAATGTCTAGCATGTGTACACCCTGTGCAGAATTGCTTCCTCTAAATGATCTCTGGAACCATGCCTTGGATCTCATATCCAGTATGTTATCAGCCATCAACAAACACACAAATTGTTCTCTTAAATAGCAATCTAAGAGTTTACTATTAGATTAATGCTATAAAAGTTTCCATATTATTATTATTTTATTCTTATATCTACAAAGGCTGCCATATGATGTGTTTTTTTGAAGGCAAGCTCACATAATTGATTTTTCTTAGTATTTTTTCTTTCTTTTCCACAGTTATGTTGACATTTTAAATTGAAACAGATTAAACCACCATCTTCTCCAGCTGGCCGATTTACTCAGGTGCTTTCTGTTGGAATTGGAGGTTCAGCTTTGGGGCCTCAGTTTGTTGCAGAGGCGCTAGCTCCGGATAATCCTCCTTTAAAGGTGTGACTCCTGCTTCCTTATCAAATTTTATTGTTATTTTTTGAGTTTATCAATAATTTTAGATGAATTTATCATTATGATGCAATTTCAATTTCCGACGAGTTACAACATTCATTGTTATTCTTCAACTTCCCCTCTGGAGGACTGCTGTAGCTCGTTTTGCTTCTCTGCATCTTTTTTTCTCATATGTCCTTCCTTTCCATTCTCTGCCTACCATCATCTCTCCTTCCATCCTTTTTTCTTTCATTTCTCTCTCCCTCCGTCTTTGATCAGTTCATGTTCCATCTCTCCATGTCTGCCATCCATCTTTCCAGAAAGAACCACTAGATCAGGCCATGAAATATAATCTAGAATCTAGTGTCAAGGTTTCATACCAGTAGACTTATTTGCATTTGATCATCATGCGGTTTCAGATAAGGTTTATTGACAATACTGATCCAGCTGGAATTGATCATCAAATTGCACAAATTGGTGCTGAGCTTGCATCGACACTTGTAATTGTAATATCTAAGGTCAGTAAAGTGGTAAATGAAATTCATTTATTTTGATTTACCATTTCTCTTTGCAAGAGTGTTCATGAAATCTGCATCTTTTGCTCCTTCCATTCACAGAGTGGAGGCACTCCTGAAACACGAAATGGACTATTGGAAGTGCAGAAAGCCTTTCGAGAAGCAGGATTGGATTTTTCTAAACAGGTTTTCTTCTCAGATTCTTGTTTGTGTCTTGTGTTTCTCACAATATTATATTTTCATGATATGTCACATTCAAAGAGTTGTTAGGAACTTAGGATATTTATGTCATGTGCTTCACTATTTAGGTGCTATAATGGGGCTTAACGCTAACCATTATAAAGTCTTGTGCAGTTTATTGTACTCCTAAAAAGACATTTCCCTTTCCTTTTCCATTTCTCAAAGAGTTGTTAGGATAATTGTGTCATGTGCTTCACGAGTAAATTTCCTGAACAGTCAGCAACTTTACTCACTTCCCAATACGGTCACCAAAGTTTGATTTGTAACTTAATGGTCATCCAACTTTTAAAATGTTTCAGACATGGTCATCTTGACCAGTTATAAGTTGTAGTCAGTTAAAGGTAGTTAAGACCTATGTGGACATCCATATCTCTCTGCCACGCCACATTCACTATTAAAAATTATCTTTCCTCCATGTCACCACTAAATTAATAAAATTTAAAAATGAATAAAATAATAACAAATATTTTTTAGAAAAAGTTGAAAAACAAGGAAAAAAGGGGCTATCGACAATGAAGGGGGCGGCAGTCCCCTCTCTCTCCCTCATATCTAGTGATGCGAGCGAGAGTCTCTTGTGCATTCACAGGAGTGAGGAGGCAGGCAACGACCGCCCTCTCTCCCTCTCTCTGGTGATGGGAGGGAGAGAGAGGGGCGACGACCCAGCCTCTCTCTCCTTTCGCTCAGGCGATGAAGGGGGCCGCGTCGGAAGAAGCAAACTCTTTTTCTTTAAAAGTTTTAAATATTTTTTATGATTATATTTTATTAAATTATTATTGTTATTTATTAATTTAATGGTGATGTGGAGGAGAGAGATTTTTTTAATAACTGATGTGGCGAAGAGAGAAAGAGAGAATGATGTCCATGCAATCATTAATCGGTCAAAATGACTGCGTCTAAAAGGATTTTAAAAGTTGTATGACCATTGAGTTGCGAAACAAAGTTCAGTGACCGTGTTCAGAAAGAGAGTAAAGTTGAGTGAACATTTAGGAAATTGCTTTGTGCTAACGTGCTTTACTATATAGGTGATGTAATGGAGATTCATGCTAACCATTATAAAGTCTTGTGCAGTTTATTGCACTCCTGAAAAAGCATTTTTCTTCCCTTTTCCATTTCTTAGTCATGTAATTTCAATTACTAAATGTTGAAATGCTTTTTAGGAGGTGCTAAATATTGAAATGTTCTTAAAGAGCTTTTGCCCTTTGCATTATTAGTTATCATGATTAGTTTCAGGCAGTTTCCGATATTAGGTCAATGATGAAAAATACTTTGTTTCTATCTAAATGAGCTACTCATATGTTGTACACGAAACCCCCTTCAAATAAAAAATGTTGTAGATGAAATGTGTATAAAATCTAAATCGATATTAGTCCCTCCTGGGAGTTTTGGACTCGGGCCCATAGAGGTCCCTCTTTGTTTCGGAAATGCCTGGATGAGGCTATCCCCTTTGTGAGACCTTATTTCTCGGTGTCACTAGGATCCCAGACAATTTTTTCTTTCTGGAAAGATGAACGGATTGCTGGTCAGCTGCTGGCGATATCTTTTGTGTGGCTGTTTGCTTCCGCTGTGGACAAACATGCAAGAGTTAAAGATTATTGGATTGATAATGGTGGATGGATGCATGTGTTTGCAAATGCTCTCTGATCAACAATTTGATGAACTTCTGATGCTGCTTAATAAAATTTCTGGCCAAAATCCTCAGGAGTATAGGAAAGATGGATGGACATGGAAGAATGACACTTTTTCAGTCAAAGCAACAAGTTCTGAGCCAAACTGATGGTCTGCAGGACGAGACACTTGCAATTGATTGCAGACCAATTTGGCGTTTCCATGTGCTCCTTCGAAGGTCAAATTTTTTGTTTGGTTACTCAGGAGGCGAAGAATTCTTCACCGGGTATACCGTGCAAGATTGGGAGAAGATGGGATGGTTATTTGTGGTCTCTGTGGCCTGGGGGAGGAGGACACTGAACATTTATTTTTCAACTACCCAATTGCAAAAGCTATATGAGAAGCAGCGGAGGGTAATAATTGGTTTCACTCGAGCTCTAAGGAAAATGTTGGATGACTACCGCCTTGCTAGTCATCCTTTTATCCTTAATTTTTTTTTATTTTTAAATAAGGAAATACCAAGCTATATTTAATGTGAGTTTTTAGTTTCAAAGTGTATTGGGTTCCCAAAAGAAATGCTTTCAAGGATAGTTGTGTCAGAAAATTTGTGTATTCAACTGTTCATGTCACTTGAAATTTGGTAGCCATGCCCTTGTTTCTGCCAAAGCTTATTATTCTTTTTATATTTCAGCAGGCTTTTTGTAGATTATTTCTTTTCTTTTCCCTTCAGATCATGAGTTATTAATAGCAGGGATACTTTGTAGGGAGTTGCAATCACACAGGAGAAGTCCTTATTAGACAATACTGCTAGAATTGAAGGATGGTTAGCCAGATTTCCCATGTTTGACTGGGTTGGTGGCAGAACCTCAGAAATGTCTACTGTTGGTTTGCTCGCTGCTGCTCTGCAGGCATGTCTTTGCTTTATCTACTTCACTTTTTATCGACATTTAGCTTTAACTATTGTACTTACCTTTTAAAATATTATATTCAGGGCATTGATATCAGAGAAATGCTTGTTGGTGCATCATTGATGGATGATGCCAATAGGACCACTGTGGTAGGAATAAATTATTTAAATTTCATCAGATGTTTGTTAAAGAACTCAATATAGAGTCATTGTCGCTCACTGCCATCTTATCTAGGTCAAAAATAATCCAGCAGCGCTGCTTGCCCTGTGTTGGTACTGGGCTACTGATGGAATTGGATCCAAGGTTTCAACCATCAGCATTACTTTATTATATGCTTTTACTTCTATATATTTTGTTTCTTTTAAGTTTTCATTTTTGTATTTATCTTCTGTTTTTACAGGATATGGTTATACTTCCGTACAAAGATAGTTTGTTGCTTTTTAGTAGGTATTTGCAGCAATTGGTCATGGAATCACTAGGAAAGGAATTTGATCTTGATGGAAATCGGGTTTGTTTAATTTTTCTTCTCATTTCAGTTGAGCATTCTTAGTTAGGCTAGATATCATTGTAGTCCCTGATTTATCTATATTCATTCCTGCAGCACCACTCTTTTATGTACTCTTTAATATAATTGATCGCATTGACTACTTATCGCTATATCTTAAATTTTATAGTCCATCTTAGTTTGCACTTTCAAACAAGCCTTTGTCCGCAGATGTGCCTTATTACTCGATTTTTTTACTATCATGTTGGTGGCAAACCATTTGTACACATGGCAACTCATAATGGACGGAAAATATGAGTTAAAATAGTGGGGCACAAGATCCCGAACTTGAACACATCCTTTCATCATATCATGTGCTGGAATAATTTTTGCTTTTAACAGTTTCTCTTTTCTGTTTCAATTATAGGTTAATCAAGGAATTACGGTATATGGAAATAAAGGGAGCACAGATCAGCATGCGTAAATTTTTACTAATCACCTTTTTATTTTCCTTCTTTCTTTTCTTTGTCTTCTACAGGAGTTTGGCATTTAATACACTTTTATCTTCTAACTGGCAGCTATATTCAACAACTTAGAGAAGGGGTGCATAATTTCTTTGTTACTTTCATTGAAGTATTACGTGACAGGCCCCCTGGTCATGACTGGGAGCTTGAACCAGGAGTTACCTGTGGTGATTATCTATTTGGAATGCTGCAGGTAACTTTGTTTTTTCCCTTTAACATCAAGTTGACGTTACCTGTGTCCATCTGCCTGTGTTTGGTTTCCTAAGATCAGGAACAAATTTTAACAGGGTACCCGTTCAGCGCTTTATGCAAACAATCGTGAGTCTATCACTGTTACTGTACAAGAAGTTACTCCTAGAGCCATAGGGGCACTGATTGCACTGTATGAAAGAGCCGTAGGGATTTATGCATGTCTGATCAATATCAATGCATACCATCAACCTGGTATCACCTATTGTTTCTCTTTTTGTTTATCGAAATGGAAAATTTTCATCTTCAACAATAAAATCAAGTTTTTATATTGCAGGTGTAGAAGCCGGGAAGAAAGCTGCAGGGGAAGTTTTAGCTCTACAGAAGAGGGTCTTGGCTATTCTAAATGAGGCCAGGTATTTTGTTTCTTTTTAGACTTACATGGATATCTTCGCCTGCTATAATTTTTTGAGAGTTCCACCTGCTATTGACCATTAAATTAGTAAATAATATACTGTTCCCTGATTTTCTGAAGTCAATAAGAAAACAGCATTCTATAATGACTAGGTGATTCTTCATGCAACATGTTGGTTAAATTTGCATGTAATGTATTCAATTCCCAGAACTTGAACCTGATACTAAAATTCGAAGTTCAGTAAAAATTTAGTACCTGGTGGTGTGAGTCCTGACTTTGAAGCATGAACATTCTGAACTCTTGTTATTTGTTCTTTATATCCTTAAATAAACTAAAAAATTGGAACTTTTTATAACTTTTTTTTGAAAGGAGGAACTTTTATAACTGTAAATGCAGACTTTTTGAATGTGCATATTAGGCGTATTTAACCAAGGAATATGCTAATTGAAACCCGCTTTACTAGTTAATACTCGTGCTTGTGAATCGTAGATACTTTAGTGCTTACCATGTTAGGGTCAGATATCGTGGAAGCTGGAAACTGACACTATTTCCACTTCCTTGGGACTTCCTGAATTCTTTCACATGTAAGGGTTCCCTGGATTTTTCTGTGTAAACTTTAGAATGAAAATGGGCGTTTTTTCCGTCTAGTGAAGGTGTTACGATGGCAATCATGGCACAGATTATTAACATGTGACTATTGATTTACCATTTGAATATCATTTCTATGAAGCTCTAGTCCAAGTATCACCAATTAGTAAATTGCGATGTAATTCCTATAGTAATATTGAATTCACTAAAAAGTACTGTTCTTGTATTTAATGCCATAAATTTAGTGATTTACTTGAAAAGTATACTTACCTCATTTTTTTTTCAGTGAGAGGGTACCCCATGTGTTGTTGAAAAGTTTATGAATTTCATGCATTGAATGCCTCATCTACGTCCCAGTTTGGTTATTAACTTTAGTTGTTCTGCTTTATTGAATAGTTGATCTGCTGCAAATCACGTCATATTTCTAGTTTTGTAGCAAAAGATGGATGGGTGACTCTTTATCGATTTTCAAGTGATATATCTTAATTGCTTTCCTATATGGTGCTTTTTACATGATATATAGAAAACCCCTTTCTAAAATTGTTTTCTATTCACTTTGCTGGAAATGTTTTTCATAATTTTTTTAGAAGTACTTTTCCTTAGTTGTAAATGTCTTGGTATTCATACACTTTTTCTTTTAGCTGCACCATCATTGCATGCCTTTTAGAATTCGTCACTGGATATTCGATTCTCAATGAAATTTTGTCCTTTGCATTATATCCTTTCATTTGTCAGTTGTAAAGAGCCTGTGGAGCCTTTGACACTAGAGGAAATTGCTGATCGGTGTCATGCGACCGATGAGGTATGCTTTGGTCAAAATTATATATTAACAAGCATGGTAGATTAAACCAACATACTCACTATATGTTTAGCTATAAATTATCCTTTTTTTTCTCCTGTTATGTTTATATATCATTATGTTGTCACTTTAATTAGCAGCTCCGCCACTAGTATATTAACATTACGTAGATGTAACCTAAAGGTCTTGATACAGACCGATCTTCCAAATTCTAACTAGCAAGGTTTACATATGAAAATTTCATGACATAAGACTAAAGTTTAAAATGTCATTGTGACGGTGTTTCTTTTTTGGATACTGTAGTTGAAGACCTAAATAACTAGGCTGACACCATGTAGGTTGAGGCCAGTAATCAAAGACATTTTACCTTAAGTTTAACAGAAAAATGAACCCACGCTGTATACTTTCACCCAGCCTTTTAGTTATTTACTATTGAAGTGTCCACTAGCTGATCATCTCGATATTTACTTGTTTTCGAGCAGATTGAAATGATACATAAAATAATTGCACATATGGCTGCAAATGATAGAGCCTTGATAGCTGAAGGCAATTGTGGTTCACCTCGAAGCATCAAAGTTTTCCTTGGAGAGTGTAATGTGGATCAATTATATGGGTAAACTTCTTTCTATTTATTTTCCTCTTTTTTTGTGACGATCAATATGATAAATTAAATCGGAGAAGAAAACTCGTAATCTCCTTTTGGGCACGTTACCAATGTCGACTCGACTCCAAGTAGAAAAGTTTAAGAAACTATTGCATATTGTCCATTATTTTTGGAATTGTCGAGGGAGTAGGGCTTGAATAAAAATCCATCATGTTTCTAATTACCGTTGTTGAAGGTGTGTTTGGTTGATGGAATATTTTTTGGAATGATGATATTTCATGAAATGTGATTCTATAAAATTATATTCTTAGAATATAATATTATCATGTTTAGTTCGAGATCGAAATTTATTTAAAATAAATTTAATTTTATAATTTATATGAAAAAAGGAGAAGATTAAAGAAGAGATGAACATATTGTATGAGAAAATGTGAGATATTAAAAGAGGAGAAAATAAAAAAAATTAAGAAGGGAGAAAATCATGATGCTAAAGGAAAGATAATGAAAAGATTATAGAGAGAAACTAAGTACATTAGAAAAGATAAATTTGGAGGACATATGAAATTATATTATAGGAGAGAGAAAAAATATTTGAGGAGAGAGAAAGAAAATGATAAAATTGGACGAAAAAATTATGAGATTAAATTATAAGAGAATGAAGGTGAAATATTATGAGAGATAAAGTAAGGTAAAAAATGAGATATTAGAGGAGAGAGAAAGTGAGATATTAGATGAGAGAGAAAATGAAAAAAAATAAAGAAGAGAGAAAGTAATATGTTACATGAGAGAAAAATATGATATTAGAGGAGAGAGAAAGTGTGATACTATATGAGAAAAATGAAAAGAAAATAAAGGAAGAGAAAGTTCTGAGATTAGATTATAGGAGAGAGAAATTAAAATATTATATGAGAGAAAAAATGAGAAAAACGAAGGAGAGAGAGAAAGTAAAATATTATAGTAGAGAGAAAGTGAGATATTACAAATGAGAAAATTAGAGGAGAGAAAAAGTTATGAGATTATATTATATGAGAAAAAAATAAAATATTATAGAAAAAAAGAAAGTGAGATATTATATGAAAGAGAAAATTAGAAAAGTGGACGAGAAACAAAAGTAAAATATTATAAGAAAAACAAAATAGGGTATTACACAATATGAAAAATAAGAAAATTAGAGAATAAAAAAATATGATATTAGATTATATTAGAGAGGAACAGAAATTAAATATTATACTAGAGAGAAAATGAGGAGGTTGAAAGAAAAAAATAGAGAAAAGAGAAAGTTATAATATTGAAGAAAATATCAGTAAGAGATGATAGACAAGGAAATAATAATATCAGAGAAGTTAGTGCAATATTTTTTCAAAGGCGAGATAATTTTTTTAGAAAAATATCAATGATAATATAAAAGATTATCATATCTTTTTAAAAGGAAGGAAATTTATTTTATTTGGTGAATTATCATTTCAAAAAAAATATGATTCTTAAATAGATTATTAAATTAATCCATTCAAACATAGTAATATAAAAATTTTACATAAATTCTAAGAAATATTATAAGATAGCGCCAATCAAACGCATTCTTAATTTTATATTCTCATTAAACAATATCTAAAGCACCAAAACGTTGAAGGCTTTTTGAACCTTTTTTTTTCCTATTATTATCCTCTATTGAGAAGAATTGTTGTGGTGGAAACCGTGGAATAAGTTATCAACTCTCGAGTTTGATTTTCACAGTGAATTTTCCGCAATAGATATTGCTGGGTTGGAATAGTTTTTCGCAATAGATATTGTTGAGTTGGAATAATTTGAACAATTGCTGCAGTCGAATGTTTATTGAAGTTTCCTGCTAAAATCCCACACAAGCAACCGAAAATTAATCCCTTTCATTTCTCCAGGGAATGATGACCTTAAAAATGACTGCTCTCTGTGTGCGAGAGAGATCCTTCCTCGGATGACATCCCCCAAACTAAGGGTGATAGGGTCGGATGTGATTGACTCTAAATCAAATTTGATCTCAAAATAATATTGGGTTATCTTAATCTGACTCAATTGGAAAATATTTAGATTGAATCGGGTGTTAATGAATAAATCAATTTTTATGAATGATTATATATGTTTAAAAACAAGATAAGTAACTACCGAAAAAAAAAAGAATAAGTGTAATAATAACTAAAATGAAGAAAAGAAGTTAATGGTAATTTTTTAAAAAAAATATATTAATAAACTAAGAAATTTTGCTATTATTTCATGTTATTAAACACGAAAATTTTCAAGGAAATCTCGAACTTTTGTGTTCCATGTTTGTTTGCTGTATAAAAAAATGTCAACTTTTAAATTTGTATTATATCTGGCCTAATATTTTAATGGATTAAAAATTATCAAGTTTTTTTTCTCGTATTTAGTCTCATAATATTTTCCTAAGAAAAATCATAAATTTTGCATGTTAAATCCATATAGAATTATAGATAAATGATGTTAACAATATTATTATATCTAAAAATAATAATTATATAATCGAGATTAATTTTTTTTGGAAACATAATTAATTACTAATTTCATCATTCATAAATTTATACCATCCATATCTATTTTACATTGTTTATTTGACCATTAATTCCGTATACAATATATTAAAGGATATGATTATTGGCAACTCAAATAGAAGACACCATCACATTTTCCCTATTTCTCTTATATTTTAGGTACAAATAATATTACCCATGTAATATTTACTTATCCAATAGTTATGCCATATCGCGATAAACAATTTGGAAATTGGTGCTTTACTTATCAAATAGAAAATTATGTTAGATCTAAACGTTGTGATTTTTTATTCAAAAATAAAAGTTTAAATCATATTTACAATAAAAATAAAAGTTCATATGTTTGTGTGTAATTTTCTTTAATAATAATATCAAATTAGATTAATCGAGTTTTGTTGACACAGATGATTAATATATTTATGTTCTAAAATTGAGGCACGAGAAAGACAGTTAATAACTTCGAATTCGAATTTTTAAAATTATCAATTTGATCAGAATTTATATTTATCGTATTCATTTGAACATCAAACTAATAAAATGTTAGTAACTTTGACACCGATGAAAGTTCTATCTTTTTTAAGCATGGTTAAGCAACCGTGCCCACTCTAGCCTCCGATCGTATGCACCCGTTTCCATGAAAAAGTAGTCCTCAATTACAAGTTCCTTTGAGCGCAAAGCCATCTCTTTGTTTCTTTGTAAACAAATGCGTTACACATGATACCAGGTCATAATAATAAATGCTACATAAGTGGACATTGACGCACATCTCATGCATGATGGAGATGGATGTTATGCATTTATTTAAATATCTTAACGTAATCACATGGATTTGGCCATTGGTACGAGAATGTTTTGAGAGGGGATACTTAAATAAAGCATTAAATTATCGAATGTATTAAATATTCGATTGACTTTAAAATAAATGAGATATCAGACTTACATTTTTAATCAAGATAATAACGGAATTTAGCCTCATAACAAAATTCTATTGTAGAAAAGGAATTGCAAAATTTACTAAGGGGCATTTGGTGCATTCTCATTTTTTATTAATCTCATCACTAAAATAGATTATTATTTTATAAATTATATTATTATAATGTCTGATAAGTACTAATAACATAAATTATCATTTAAATTATTAAAAATAAAATAATCTATTAACTCGTGCGATGCATAGATGTTATTAAAATTAATATATATATATATATATATATATATATATTATTTATTATGTCAACTCAGTTGTCATGACACATATTTTTATTCTTTACATCAAGTATTTATTTTGTATGATAAAAATAAATAGTTAGCAATATCTTATTTCGAAACTCAATAATCCTATCAATTATTTAGTTCCAACCTAAAATTAACATGAAAGGAAAATGGATAAACAAAAAATTATTCGATAAATAAAAATAACAAACATAACTATCTGAACTTAATTTTCATAATTTAGTTATTCGATTTCTAAAAATAAAGACAAAAAAATCACAAAAATATAAGTTAAAATAAAAATATAAAGATTATAATATGTTATTTTGTAAGTAAACTCAATCTCTCTTATGTTTAATAACTTAAATTTAAATGCAAAAATTTATAAACCACAACAACAAATAGAATGATTTATACAATAGAAATATAAAAATTATCTTAATGATGACCGAGACACATGATATAGGACATTGTGGACGCTATATA
>LTAE01002915.1:0-40563 GCA_001647135.1 Pontederia paniculata | reverse complement strand
AAAGGGCAAAGAGAGATCTGGTGGATCATCGGACCGTTCTGATAATGATTTTGAACAGGGACGAGAAAATTCTTCCCGGTGAGTAAGAATATTAGAAAGATGCCCATCAACACATAATGATGTTGAGTCCTTATCCAGCACATTGTCATCCGATATTGTTGATGCACCGACACAAGTTCTAGATGATAATGATTATGTTCGAGATATCAGCACATTGAACCAACAATATAAAGTATATTTGCAACCCGATGGATATTCTGGGTAAGTTAAAGCATCATTAATATAATTTATTTATACATCAATTTAATTATTTTATGTATAGATTTGTTCCTTCAAAACATGCTGCATCTGCTTTGGGTAAAATTATTCGACAGAGATATGAACAATCTTTACTTTCTTGAAAGGAAATACCTCTTGCCATCAGACAAATGTGATTTAAAGAATTTCAGGTTTATTTTTATAATTTTCTTTAATTGAATGTTAATATTTATGTTCTAATTCATCAATTTCTGAAAGCTGATATTTGGTGGAATACCGAGAACAATGAAGTTATGTGGAAAGTATTTAACACTCGGTGTTCAAAGATGTTGTCCTCAATGTTATTTGAAGCATGTGCTGCACAAGTTAGGCCTAATTTGATTGACGAGAATATATGAGTCGACTTACTTTCCAAATGGTCCACTGAGGACTACCAAAATAAATGTGAAAAAGCAAAGGCTAATCGTGCATCTGAATAAGGCGTTTGTCTATATGCGGGTGATTGTATTTCTAGGGGTATCACCGCTCAAAGAATGGTACATTAAAGTATTGTAATTTGTTATGTTATTTTTTTTATTCCTCGATAAAATTTCTTTCAGGAATTGGAGTGCGGTGAAAAATCCATAGAAGATGAGATTTTTTTGAAAACTCATCACAGAAAGGATAAGGGTTGAGTTTCAGAATTTGCAAAAACACATATGCAAGATATTAATATCTCTCAATATTTGATTCAATATTTTATTATAGTTAATTTTTAATTTATAATTATATTTCAGGAAGGATTTAAGGCGAAACAAGCGGAGTATATGACTTAAGTTACACAAGAAGAAGGCACGTCAAAGTCAACTAAAAAACTTTGGAGAGAACATGTCGGCACAGACAAAAATCATGTCTATGGTTTAAGTTCATCTGTCACTAATGTTGACTTAGGATCAACACACAGATATATCTCGGACCCTTCAAGTGAAGAGATAGAATGAAGTGTTGATGAACGACTTAACAAATGGAACAACAGATGCAAGAACGAATGGAAAAGGAGATGCAACAACGATTTGAGGTGCAGGTGGAACAAGCCCGACGTGCGCAAAGAAAAGAAATGAATGAAATTTGGACTGATGATGAAAGGGCAGACTCCTCCTGAAGATCCCGACGAGCATAATGATATGTAAATTAAATATTTGGAACGAAATATGTAGTATATTTTAATTAATATTAATTTTTTTGTAAATTATTATTATTTTTAATTGTTTAAAAATTTCTGACGGATGGTGAGCCCGTCAGAAATTCTTTTCCAACGAGCTTTTTTCTTCCTATTTTCTCGTCGAAAATTCCATCAAAAAATATTAATTTTCTTGTAGTGAAATGTGGTAGTCCTAAGAAATAATACAGTTTGAGGGTCTGTTTAGGAACTTTGTAAAATTTTTCGACATTTTGAAAAATTATAGTAAAATACTTTTTTAGAAGTGTTTTAGAATAATTTTTTTTGACGTAAAAATATTTTAAGTTTTTTAAATACGTTGTAACTACAAAAGGATAAAATAGAAAAAGAAAAAAAAAACATATATAAGTAGAAATATATAATTATTCTATGATATTTTTCACGTATTATGTTGTATTTTATTCGACAAAAATTAATGCCAAACACCTATTTATAAAATAATCCATTAACAAAAAATATTATGATATAATAATTAAATATTTTAAAATTATTGAACATCAAAACATGTTCCAAAATAGCACATATCCTTCTATGGAGCACCTCATCGTCATTCTCGTCTCGTTCAGCTCTTCCTCTGAGTCGAGATGGCTCGAACCCTTAGACCGCTACAATTCAACATCCAACACATTTAACACCTTTGCTAAGGAGAGATCTGAGAAACGTGGATGTTTTTTCGATTATAAGAGGAGGCTAGTGATTGTATTAAAAAAATTAAAAAAAACACAGATAAAAATCAAACTTAAGATTTTTTAATATTGAAATTTAAATTCTTTTAGTATTCAAATCGAGAGATGAATCGTCAGTTCTTGTTCTCTGATATATGCGGATGTTAATCTATTTTGCATGCAAATTAACGATGAAATGACAACTAAAATACAAAACCTTAAAGGAACTTGTTAAAAGAATAAAGAATGAAATAAATATTTATTTTATTTATAAATGATAATATTGAAAATGGTAATGATAAAAATGATATTAAAAATAGTTATATGTAAATATCTAATCTTTTACAGGAAAATCATTCGATTAAATAGTTAAGATTATTTATTATTTTCAAAATAATTAGAATAACTGGGCAGTAGTTCATCAACTAAACAACTTTTAAAAGTTCACCAACTTTTTATTTAAAAGAACGATGGACACAGTAATAAAAACGACGGGGTCAGCTGACTAAAGGCCCATTTATGAAATTATAATGGACGCTTAGATGCGGGTATCCATTTATTCTAGTTTACTATTTTAACCCAATAAAATCTCCAGGTTTTATTTATCTGGATAAGTTAAATTAACACTTTAAAAATTATTTTGTGAACCATATCAATGGACCCTCGTAAAAAAAAACAATTATTTTATTACGTTTATATATATTATAATTATCGCTTTATGCCATGCTGCAACGTTACATCTAAATAGGCCCACTTAGTTGGGCCCATTATGGTGGGCCCACGCTGTGAGATTACCACACCTCTCTCTCTCACTCCTCCTCCACTGTTCTCCCAAGTCCCAACTTCCTTCGTCTTTGGTCGATCCGCGCCCGCCGAACCCGGCCGGCCACCGGGTGCGGCGGCGCCGCCGCTATCCACGACTTCGGCGAGCCTTCTTCCTGAGAAAGAGACGATCCTTCGGAGAGTGTAAGCTTTCCTCTACGTGGTGCAAAATTGTTGTCGACCTTAGGTAGAGTACAGCCCTAATCCGATTCCAATTAATTCCCAATTCCCGCATGTTAAGCAACAGTTGTTTGATAGTTCATATCTTCATATCGTATTTTACTATTTTTAGTACATTTTCTTGATTATATGGCTTGGAAAAGTACCTTGAGCTATCACCATACTTCAATTTAAGGCTTTTTGATTGGTGTGATTAGAGGGCGTAGTAGCTCTTAATTTCTATAAGTGATGTTTTTGGAAAAGAAATCATGATTTTTGGGATATATTTGCTGCATAACAAGTTCGGACATCGAATATTGACTGGTGCATGACTTGATATAACCTTCGTTTCTGCTTTGGCCGGAGGTGTGTTCAATACAGTTCGAAACAAGCTTTGAAATTTAAGTTATTAATCATTTTGCTAGACCAGATTAATAATTGACCAGGGAGAGAAGGGTTATGGTGATGTTGCATTTTGAATACGTTATATTGGTAGCACGTTTCCTAGATGGTGCTGCTTTTTTTTCTTTCACATATAGGAAATATGAAATGCTTTTCCAGAACCAAATCTCTTATCTGAAAATGCTCTACAGGATATTTCAGTTTTGTAGTGGGAAACTTTTCATGAATTTGATGAATAATTATTTGGAAAGAGTTTGTATAAGCCCAGCACAAAAGAGCCCAGTAAGCCCAATGGCAAATATGTCTTTTTTCAGAATATATATATACATAAAGTAATTGTGATCGACCAGCGAATGACTGACACGTGTCCCTGGGCGGATTATAAAATGGCCAACCTTTCTTTTGTCTCTCTTGGGCCGTCGGTACAGTAAACTTCTCCTCTGGTGTCAGATGGCCGCTCGGCGCTGCCAACGCCGTCTGCACGTCAGGGGAGCTCCGTCACTGGTGGACTCCGGTCGTGTTTCGGTCATCAAGCAGTACGAAGACGATCCACTCAACGTAGCAAGCAAAAAGGGGTGAGCGCATCTGTTGTTGGTGCGTGTGTGCTGCTGGGATTGAGCGCTGATGCCGGCGCACGGAGAAGCAAACGATCTTGACGAGACAACCAATTGACCATCCCTTTTCACAGTAAAACTCTAATTCATCTAGTGACGAGCTCGGGGTGATGAATGCAAAGGAGTTAGAGACAGTTTTTTTTTTTCATGTAATAGTGATTGTGCGCGCCTTGATTCCCTCCCGTCCGCCGTCCATGTAGCTCGCCTGCGAACTTGAATAGCTTCCTTGGAGAGACACATCATTCGAGACTATAAGCATCCACCGCTGCCAGAGCCGAGGGAGATAAGGGCCACCAAGCTGGAGAAGACGATCAACGGAGGGGAAACACACCATAAGGGTAAGGAGACAAATAGTTGAACACCTTTCGGGCATGTTAAAAATAAATAATAATAATAATAAATAAATAAATGAAGCTGTAATTAGGATTAGGCTAAGCGTAAGGCTAATTAAAGTGTGATTATCAGAGCAAGGAACATAACACTGATATATATGTACATATGGCCCAAATCAAATGGGATTAATTTAAGAGCATGCATAAAGGCCACTAGTTAACCAGTGAAGTGGAGTAAATATAATATATTGTAAAAGAGATTATGCATGTAGTGTATTAGGTGTCCAGTTTATATCATTGCACCTGTTGACAAGAGGTAAAATGACATTATAGGTGTTAGAATTGATTGGAGTATGAATAAATATAAAAATAGATATAGTTGAAGGTGTACTTATATAATAATTTTTGTTTCAGCAAAAGACACCTATTAATGATATCTAGATATTATTACATATGATTATATAGACAAAAAAAAACATTGGACGGTTGAAGAAGAAATGAGTAAAGGGATAATATGTGAATGGTGTATTCTTAATGCTAACAGATTGGTGGAAGTATAATAATTACTGAATAGTAATAAAGAGAAATAACCACCCGAGGCATTTCCAAATAAATTGACCTTGAATGATGGGCATTAGTAACTGGTAATTAATAATATAATGGTGGTTGGCTTCAGCACATAATTAGTGATGTGTACAGGTAAAATGTATGTAAACACACACACACATATATATATATATATATATATATATATATATATATATATATATGTACATGTAAATGTGTGAATGCATTATTGACATATTTATATACTAGCAGCAGATGTACATGAAGGTATACACCAGTAAGTAGATACCAAGATATATTAGTATTATATATGTTACTATATATTATATATATACAAAGAGGTCACCAGGTTAGATGTGGAAAAAAAGTGTATATATATATATATATATATATATATTGACTATGATGGGAATAATAAGTATACTAAATCAACCTGAGAAGAGGAGTAATAACAAGTATATGATAATGTAAGAAATATAAGTTATGTGCAAGTGAAGTAATTAGTATGGATAGTAATAACAAATTTATTACGCATCATAATAAATAAAGATCAATCATAAATGAATAGATGATAAATTATCGAGACCTTAAATAAATGGGAGGGGAGATGCATAATTATTAGATGGCAAAAAAAAAATCAAGTGTAGGAATCATTAGTTAATTACAGTGATGGTTGAGCATGCTGAGCAGTTTGGTGTTGGAGGAAACATGCATACTCTTCTGTATAAATAACCACAGTAGTTTGTTCACGAGGTAATGACTCACCATCAGCAACATGGGTCCCATCTATTTGTGCTTGAGCTGCATTGGCTACCTTGAGATTTGAAGGAAAACCATGAAGAGAGTAACAAGTATCACGTGTGTGCCCTTGCTTGTTACAATAACTACATCTAGGTACATTTCCACAACCACCCTTGCCATTGCCTTTAATCTCGTCCACCACGACTACCATGATTGTTGCCAGTTGCCACGACCACCAGGAAAGAAATTAGGAGAGTCAGCATGTGTTGCAAGAGTTGACCTCTCTCTTATATGCCCAACATCAGGTATAATGGACGTGGATGATACTCGCAGTAGTTGTGAAAAATATCAGCGAGAGGAGGAACATAAGCACTGCCTAAGATTTGAGTTCGAATTGGCTCATATTCAGAACAAACTCTTTGTAAGCAAATAACTGCAAACATCTTATCACGTTGTTCATGTTGCTTCTTCAAGTCTTCGGTGAAGGACATCAATTCATTGAACTCTGTGAATAAAGCTTTTAATTGGCCCAAGTGTTTCTGCATATCTGTGTCAGTTTGTTTCAATTGAAATAAACGAGACAACACATCATATATTCTAGTAACATCACTTGTATACAATTCCTGAGCACAAATCCACACCTCTCTACATGAGCAGTAATGATGAAACATCACCATCAACGAGGGTTCAATTGCTTGCCATAAAAGACTAAGCAACTGAGCATCATTCAGAATCTTTGATATCTAAAATAGGCTTGCTAAGATGTTCTTCTTGTCCTGAACCCATAAACCAAACTTCAACAACGGCGCTCCAATTAGAAAAATTCTTTCCATTCAGTTTTACTGTAGTAATTACTTGACTCCCAGAAATATAAGATACATTATTGCCTTGAGACATGGCTGGTGATGAAGTAATTGAGGATGTCTCACACATGGAAAGAGAAATTGCTGCAACCAAAAGTTTATGTTACAGAGATGATATACTCTTCATTTATTAGGAAAATATGAGAGAAATTTGCACATAATTTGCTCTAGAAGATCAGAAAAGCCTGCTAGAAGATCAGAAATGCTTGCACAGAAAATCTGCACTTGAAAGAAGAGGCTTGCGCAGAAAATCTGCACTTGAAAAGAAGAGATCTACACTAGAGGATGAGAAAGATTTGCACAGAAGTTTTGCTCTAGGGTTCCTTGCAAATAAGAGAGAAGAAAAAAAGAACTTGGTAGAGTTTAGACAAACAGCTACAACACAACAGCAGGAAAAAGAACTAGGGTTTTTTGTTTTTTTGGTGGCTCCGATACCATGAACAAAGAGAGATTAACAGAGGAAAAATATCCCACCATATTATGAGGGATCATCTTGTATTTATATATGGTGTACAAGATATATGGAAAGACTAATAATACAATATTTGTATATATGGAAAGATATATTCTTAATAGATGTGATGTGAGGCTTTGACTTATAATGATTGCTTAATGATAATTGGATACATATATTAATATTAGCGATAAATATGAAAACTCCAAATAAATACTTTGTTGATAGAACATCACGATTTCGAGACATTACTCGTAAATGTTTAATTTAATTATATGAGTATAGTAAAAGAGACATTGATAAAGATTAATTAGGTATCCGATTGTTGATTTGCTCGGACGCAGGAGAATCGGCGAGGTCGGGTGTAGCTGAGGTGAGTGAATTTTCGTAAACCTATATAACCGCATCGCTAGTGGTTCAGTTAATTCATTTCTTTAGCTCGTTAAATAATGATGTGATTGTCTGTTGAGCTATTGTCATGATAAGTGGGATTCGGTTTTTCCAATGTCTTCATGGGTTTTCGTAATGAGATTTCCACGGATTCGGAGGTTGTGATGTATTATCGTATCCTGAATTTTTCAGATGTATGATTATGTATTTGTTGCGAATCCTGCATGGAAATCTATATTTTATGATATGTATTTATATATTTGATGATATCATGGCACATCATGCATATGCATTAGAGCATGCATGGTGGCTCGCGTGGGAGCGAGGTGAAATACTTATGATGTATGTTGGATTATGGTGATGAGAGGGTCATTTGCGGGTTTGAACTATGGTTGTGCGGGTTGTTTGACCTCTCGTAGAGGATGATGTGGATTTGTGATTATGGAGACGGGATTGGGACCTTTGGGCGGGCATGGAGCCGCGTTGTGCGGGCCGTTGGACCTCTCGTGGATGAGATGGGACCTTTGGGCGGGCACGGAGCGTAGGTTGTGCGGGCCGTTGGACCTCCCGGACAAGATGTGTTGATTTACTCGTGATTGACGAAGTGGTGTCATGACACATAGATATAGATCATGCATAACATGTTTCACTTTGCATATAATTTGCAAGTTATTCTTATATAAAATAAATTATGTATGTCACGAACTTATGCTTGGTATTGATTTTGAGTTTCTGAGATATGACTTACGTTGGATTTGTTTTTCGAATGATTTTATGATTTATGAAATTTTATTCCTCACTGAGCTCTTTATGTTCGCCGCTCTATTTGCATTATGTTGTAGGTGTAGAGGAGGTACTCCTCGGAGATTGATGATATTGCTTAATGCATGCTCACTGGGCACATAAATGGGAAAAGAATTAGGTTGTGTATAATGAGAGACCGGAGAAGATTTTAGACATGTTATTCTTTCATGTTCTCATTATGTTCGTGCACTTCGCTTTCAGACCCTCGTGTCCATCTTATTGTTATTATGTTCGGAGTGGTATGAACTCCCGGTCAGGTCATCTGGCCCATTACTTTCATTACATTCTACCTTATTGAGTTTATATGGTTCGGGCTTTGCCCATTTTATCTCTTGTACTTGTCGCATGGACTCATTTTTAGCAAAGGTCGTGCCGAATTTTTTGGAAAATCCCAAAGTTAGAATTATCTCTAACAGTTGTCTTTATAGTTTGAATTCAAAATTGTAGAAAGTCGGTAACACCCCTTGCCGCGTCCTGGGCGAGTTCGGGGCGTGACAGTTTGCCGATATCCCTGTGTACAAAACACTGATTCCCGTGTCTTTTATTCCAAATTGTCATTGGAAAGAAGTTTCATTGACTTTCCAATCAAGACTCTGTTTTTTTCTTTTTGAAAGGAAGACTCCGTTTGTTTTAATGGAAGTATGTTTTAGAAAAATAATTGCATCATTTCCTAGTGTTTAGTAACTAAAAAAATAATTGATCAATAAAAGAAATCCGGTTGATCAGAAATGAAAGTTACATTTAGAAAAAAATGACTTTCTTCAAATTGGAATTCCCTTTCCTCTCACAAAGTCATCTTGTTTTACATTTTCAAGATATTTTTTTTCATATATTCAAGACATCCACTAAACACATGAAAATAAATTACTTTCTTTAAATTCCCTTTCCCAAGAATTCATTTTTTTAGGAGTTTATTTTCATCTAAAAACCAGAGCCTAAGTTTGCTGCTGATCAAGTTTCTGGTTGTCTGATTGCAGGCTCGAGGAAAGTAATGGCGATGAACTTTACAGCACTGTCTTACTATAAGGAAAATTTGATTTCTCTGCCTGCAAAGTACTCGAATGGAAGATTTTTGCTTACGTCGTGTCTGCAGAATCATGCATTTGGTTATACGAAAAGATTTCATCCTCATTTCTGCTTCACCTGGTTAGCTATGCCTCCGGTTTACCATTTCAGGTTTGTGAGATTTCAGATAAAACTTTAGGAAGACAAACTAGCTACAGAACTACTTTTACCTAAGTATAAGTTCTCGATTTTGTTGTAACATAGCTTGCAGTTTTCATAAGTTATTTTTTCTTTGCTTAGACCATTAAATGCTGATAGGATGAATCAAAAGTTTGGCACTGTTTATGCCACATCAGGACTAAATTTCTCTATGATCATTTTCATAAGTCGAAAAATGTTTTTGCTTCAGAATGGTAGCCTGAAAACTAGTTGTCATTTCGGGTTTTCCTTCCTGCAGTAAGTTGTCATTCCTTGGAAATATGACATAAATGGTGATTGATGGTCGTACAAACTTTTTAATGGCTTTCATGAAAATATATGAACCGATGTGTTTCTGAATTCAGCCTATTCACTGTGCAGAATGAAAAAAGACAAATATAATTAGATAATATTGTCATAAATTATTTTTCTCTAGAAAAGTGTTTGGTGAGAAATTGCTAAAACCTAGAAGAAATAAGGGCCAATTACAATGCCACTAGACATTCAACGTTTGGTGATTTACAATATGTCCGTAGTCCCAGTAATTGTTTGCTGATCTTAGTGGTTTTGGTGGAATTTGTCACTCCTGTGATATCACAATTGTTACCATGTTTTATGAGGACTGGAGAGATATTGATTATTATTGATAAGTGTGAAAATTTTATAAATTAAAAGCAGAAAGACGAATAAAGTTTTGTATTCTGTATCGAAAAAAAGTTCTGTATTCTGATAATGCCACTGGGAAACTACTAGAAATCTACTGAAAACATATGAAAAACTTTAAAAGAAACTATCTGTAACACGAAGCTACAAGATATAAAATCATGAATTGCAATCAAACATTCAATGGAAATATGATTTTTTTCTGTTCTCTCCCTATTTCTTTTTCTGTTCCAAGATAAATATTGATGCAATAAATTTTTTATCCATAACTCCTCGGTGTAGACATTTACCTTTCTGAAACAAAATTTTCTTCTAAGTATGCTTCCTTATATATATGCAATAAGAGTCACGTAAATGCCCTTCAAAAAAATGTTTGTGATGGGGGAATGGGGTTAGCATCAGCTACCAACTATTTACTATATTCTGTTTCCTGGATGTTTTTTAGTTTTTAATGTTAGGTTCGGCAATTCTATGTGCTCCCTTGTCATATAATCATAATCGTGAGAGGATGAATTCATTTGTGTGCTTGCCTGATGGGGAAAAAGTTCGAATTATCCAAGCTCCTTATGCATCAGCATCCTTTTGGAGTTGAGCTGAATTGGTCAGCGCATCCTTATGGATTTGAGTCAAGCGTCTTTACTCGTTTTTAATATCTTGATTGACGGCGCCTCTCAAAAAAAAAATATTTTGATTGACTGCTTCAATTTTAGGAACTTCTTGACCTCATACGAAGCCATTTAGAGAATCCTCCATGAAGATAAAGATCATGCAAAAAGTATCACATTGTACTTTCGTTTTTAGATGCAGGAGGATGAACTTGGCTGCGAGTAGTTCAACAGATGGTAGCGGAACAGATCCATCTGGAAGCAACTCTAACAGCAGCACTCGTTTATTCAGATTTTTTCAGACTTTTCAAACAAAGTTGGGACGGAAGATCAAAGAACTAAAGAAGGGCCTGTGGATGAAGGTTCTGTTCTTCTTGGTGGGATTTTATTGTGCAACCGCATTTGCTACTGTGATTGGACAAACTGGCGACTGGGACATTCTTTCTGCAGGTTTGGCTGTGGTACTAGTTGAAGGGATTGGTGCTCTTATGTACCGAGCATCACATACATACTTTAAGAAGCTCAGACACTTAATCACCATCTTCAATTTCTGGAAGGCTGGTCTTTCCTTGGGATTGTTCTTGGACGCATTTAAATATGATATTGATCTGTTCCTTGAATCATGTAACCCGTTGAAGTTTGAAATTGATATATCAGAAATATTTTGGTAAGTACTCCTGCCTATTTATTGCCAGAAACATTTTTTTCATTTCTTAGATCCTGATCATTATTTCCAATTGCTCATTTAGCACACAATTGATATTAAACATAGGTAACCCTCACAGTTTTAGACTAGACTGCATGATGGTATGGAAACATAATTGCTTGTAATTCCCATAAAAGGACAATTACTTGTGATTGTAAAGTTATTTCCTTCTTGATTGATATTATTAGAGTTATTGACAGCACTTTGTTTCGTTGATTGATGTCGTAATAAAACCTCCTCGAATGTATGCCTTAATGATTATGTCTGGTAATGGATACTTGGGCATGTCAGTCCCAAGGTAGAAATCTGGGTATCACTCTGAAACCACAACGTTTTGGTCCCACCTTTTTCTCATATTTGTAGCTTGAACTTTTATAAAATGCATGCATCATTCTTTCTTTTCAAATTTACACTCGAGAACCTTAGTCATGGCAACCTAAGAAACTACACAGAAAGAATTGTGATGGGTCTGCCCCATAAGGCCAGCGAGCTGTGAGCCTACCATGGTTTCCATCCTCCTCAGTTATCCTGCTTGAAGGAATTATCACAGTTGGTGGAAGCATCAGCCAGAGCAAGCATTTCAGGCCATGTCTTCCCATCAGTGATATTATCAGATCTTTCATTGTCTCTGATCTCTTGTAGCTTGGGGACAGTAATGTTGTGCTCTTCTGGCACGACGCCAGGCACTTTCTCCAGGCGCAGTAAGCAGTCGCTCTTGACTATGGTGTTGGTCAGGTCTGCTTCTATGAGGGCGAGGCCATTTGCATTGAGACGATCTGGTGACTTGTGATACAGAAGTTGTACTGGTCATCACGTTGAAGTCCATGGTAAATAACTAAATAGTTCTGCACATATTTTCCAAGGAGCCGTCGGCCATGGAGGGACAAGAGGCCACGGTCAAGGCCAGAAGGGAACTAGCAGCAGTGGCACTTCATTTCTCTTTCTCGTTTTTTGGTGGGTGTTAAAACTGTTTTGTGATTGTGTTGGAAAAAGTTGTTTGATTCGTTTCCTTGCTATGGAATTTGTAGATGTTGCTGGATACTGAACTATGACATGTGTAGATGCCATGCAGTAGATTACAAGTGATAGACGTGGATAAGGTCATTAATGACTCGGAATTTTTTTGTCCACGGCATGCAGTAGATTGCATGAGATGATGTGAACCTTGGCGATAAATGACTCGGAAATTTGAATGACTCCTGGATGCATGCGTGATGTTTAGACGAATATGAATTCTTTACTTCATCTTAACATGAATGAAAAAAACGGTCCCAGTTTTTCTCGCGTACTACTACTATTATTATTATTATTATTATTATTATTATTATTATTATTATTATTATTATTATTATTATTATTATTATTATTATTATTATTATTATTATTATTATTATTATTATTATTATTCATCTTTGACCTCGTTGGGATGCCACAACCTGAAATTTTTGGATTTTTTTTGGTAAAAGAATTGGATTCTTTACATGAATCCTTAAAGAAATGGTGCCTAGATTGAATAATATGCTTCTTTCAATGGTATCAGGAGAAAACAACGGGCGAAATGTGACATGAAAACGTCTCTAACTAAACAAAGATCAACCTTCAACTTCTCAAGCCAATTAGCCAGCAACTACCTTGAACTTCATGCGATCGAATTTCGAGAAATACATTTGTTAAAAGAAACAAATGGTTAACATCCAAATTGGATTAGCCACTTATGGATGTCAGGATTTATTAACGAGAAAAAAAAAGAAAAAAAATGGTTAACATCTTTGTAGCAAACAGAAGGATTCCACCAAAGCACAAGTACTTTTTAAGATACAGAATTATTAAGCCTTCCATGGAGGTCTATGATTTCAGCTCTTTTGAACTGCTGTTTGGTTCACAACTGGTCACAACAATCCCCCATTAGTCAAAGGTAATGGCAGATGACATTGTTCAAGAGTACTAGTTTACTAGATTCTGGTAAAAATATTGTAAAACTTGCAGTTGCATCAAAATTCAGAAGTATAACAGATGACAGTAGGTTTTGACGATTTAATTCCAGTGTGAAAAGCTTTCTACTTTATTAATGTACAGATGACAGATAATTTGAAGCAAAAGATTGGATACATCTTCTGCATGCCAAAGCTACTTCCTGTTATCAGATCGAAGTTTCTTCGATCATTTGCTAGCTACATATGGAAATTGTGCACAGGAAATAACTTTACATCTGAAACCTGGATGTCTTGCAAACCTCAACTACTTCTTCACTAGATGAAGATGCAATCAGCAAACTCCTGATAAATATACAGGACTAAAACTGTTCCCTCCACACCTATTTAGTCTAACTACATAAGGCTGATGCTTCTGAGGTTACCAACTCTATCTGATCATGAGCCACCAATCACGCTCATGGATGGAGAAGTCAGCACCTTCAGCATGGTAGAAGGAGTCATATGGTTGATTCCAGTTTCAGGTAGTCAGCAACTGAAGCTGGATCCATATGAGTCGAGTACTCGAGCTCGGGATCTCTGAAACTTTGAAGCTTCAGCAGTTGCTGGATCTGTATCTCCATTTGCCTGCAGAATTGTTCAACTAAGTATGCAAATTTCTTGGTGTTTCACTATTAAATTCAAGTTATCAGCAATATGTACCTTCTCTGGTTATCATGGCGCTCCTGAGGTTGCAGTTGATATCGCGGCCCCTCGTCGTATCCTTCACAAACAATCTCTCCCTTGTCATCTCTGTAGCAGATGATTTCCATTTCATCCTCAAACGCCTGAAACTATGAAAACTCTGAACAGACTGAACATTTGTAACAGTATCAGTGCTATGAACAGCAGGACAAATTACCTTGGAGATGCTGCAAGATTTGCTGATACAAAACGATGCCTTGGTCGAAACCTGACTGCGATGAAGCCCGGAAGCTGCTGTCCTGGTCTTCATTGCGCGGCACCTCGGAATGGCGATGTTGGTGTAACAGCATCTGATTGCCATGGTGTCTACTTCTTGGTCCAGTTTTGTTTCAGAAGGGAGTCTTCAAGTCTTAATTCGTCTCAAAGAGGAAGAAGACTTTTAATATGCGTCCTTATGTCATGCTCATGCATGAATTAATATGTTAAATTGTGATTGGGCGCTAATTACAAAACTTGGTGCTTTACATGATGGATGATAGGAGCCAACAAGGCAAGCTCTCATTTTTTTTATTCAAGCGTGCCGTACATTTTTTAAATATATTTTTTATGAGTTTAAGAAAAAACATCATATTATCTATTTTTTTTAATTATAAGATATTAAATTTATGATTAATACAAAAAATATTTTAAAAAGAAAAAAAATTAACATCTGTCATTATTTTAACATCCTACGATTAAAAAAATATGTAATATAATGTTCTCTACTTAGATATAGAGTACCTTCATTTTTTTATAGTGAATATGAATATATTATTACCTGATCAAATTTCGAAACTTTCAAATATCGAGATTCATCAGAAAAATAAAAAGAATAAATTAATATGCCGTATGTACACAATTACTCGTAATTTTAACTTCGAATATAATTATAAATTTAAGTTACGAGTAATTTAAGTAACAAAGTATAGGGCGTATATTCTACTACAATATATTCATTCAGCAATTTATGTGAAAAAAAAAAGAATAACGGCAGCGGAAACCATGAAGTCGTATTGGAATCTTGTTGATTCATCTTCAATTATTGAACCTTTGTTAACTTATGAAAAGTAGAAAATGAGAGAAAAAAAATCAATATAGACTCTTATATACAAGTAACATTGATTTATATTAATGTACCCTAGCGAAATTTTTTTGTGATTTCATTTTTTGTTTGTGAATATTTTTTATTTGTTCACATCAGTCAAAGAAGATTTTTCTTTATTGTTCATAACTCAATATTCTATTCTCAACAAATCACATTATTAAAATGTTTATATCTTTCTTAAAAGAAAAAGATGATGCTTTCTACTTAAGTAGGGAGCATCATATTATTTATTTCTTTAATCGTAGAATGTTAAATAGACGATGAATATTAGATTTTTTTTATAAATTTTTCTGTATTCATCATAATCCGATGATTAAGAAGATATGTAATATGATGATCTCTGCTTAATTAGAAATCAACTTCTTGAAATATATTAACTTTGTTACGCTTCTAAAAGTTTAAGGTAGAAAGATGATCACCATAATATTATTTTTTTAATATTCTCTTGAGTTATGTGTTAATAATTTTGATCTAGTTTAAAATTAAATACGTGAAATATTAAGAAACGATTTTATTATTCAATAAGAGTTTCGTGGTGATTTTAACTCAGACTTATTACTGTATTTTAAGAATCCAAGAACATTCAACCTTGTAAAGTTAGATAGCTGCCAATTGTCTTAAGGGTATGTTTGGATATAAGAAGGGAAGAGAAGGGAAGGGAGGGGATGGAAAGATAATGAGAGAGAAGAAAATTGAGGATAAAATTTAAGAGTAATAATTTTTAATTAGTTAGAAGGGAAAAATAAGTTAATTTTTAACTTTTTCCTTTAAAAAATTATTATCCAAACAAAATTAATTATTATTTTCTCCTTCATTATCCTCAATCCAAACACACCATAAAAGTTTAAACCATATAAAATTAATTATCATAATATTTCTATTCTTAACTGAATCAAATTGAAACTTTTAAAAAGTCACGCCGATTTAACTATGAAAATAATGCATTAATTTTCATGCCAAGACAGATCCGTGAACACCTCTTTGATAAGCACCCATGATTAGCATACCGAATTAAATTAAGTGAGGATTAGTTTCTTAATTCAATGTGTTCACTAGCCGCTAATTAAATTAGTCTCATGTTGATGGCAGGGTTAAGCCATGCTTTGCTGGAATGCTATATCTCAAGGAAGAGATGTCCAATGATACGAGTACTAAGCTTTTGACATTTGAATTTTTTAGCTACTTGGTCTTATTATTTAAGTCTTATTATTTCAATCAAGCCGAAGCAGCAATTGGGAAATTGTTAACAATGTGTACTTCATTTATTTAATATGGGGGGAAAAGTGACTTGTTGCGTGGTCTATTCACTCTCTTATAATTATCATTATCCTTGCCTTATCTTAATGACAATTGCTACTCCACTTGGGAGAGATTATCTTCTTAATAATTCTGTCATAATCGAATCAACGCATTGATCTTCCATTATGGTGAATACTTTATTTTTATGTGAGCAATTGGTTGTTGTTCATATATACCATGGAAGAAGATGAAACATTGATACCTAAATTTCACATGGCATATTAAACTACTACGATTTGGATCTACCTCCTTCATTAAGATAATTAACAATATTAGGCTTGGAGGATATGTCAATTAATTATCAATTTGGCAACTCCTAAGCTTGACATAAAAATATATTATTACCAAAGAAAGAAAATTGTATGGTTAATTTATTTTCTAATCTTAATCCTAAAAGAGGTTAAGAAATGTGCAATATTCACCGTACATGTTGTATTGTGATAATGTGAAATGACGATAAACAATGAGTTCAATATAGGTGCTCCCTAGTTAAATAATGAGTATTATTTTACTTACATTTTCAATTGTAGAATGTTAAATCTACGATGAAGATTAAATTTTTTTCTTCTATTTTTTTTCTCTCTTCTAAATTTATCTACCATACAAAGATGTAGGTAACATAGTGCTCCATATTTAACATTTTTTTCATAAAAAATGGTATAGTAAAAAATGCATGGATCGGGTAATTTTTAGATGTAAATATCTTTTTCCATATTTTCGGATTATCTTTCAAATTTACATAACAAGTGAATTTTTATCGTTTTATATTTATAGTCTAATATTTTATTTCACAAGTTGACAATAATCACATGTACTGTTCACTCATATCATTTATAACTTACATAAGCTTATAATACGTATTCACGTAATTTATATATTAATTAAATATATCTTATTTTACCACTGTTCATCTTTAATATAATTAATCATTTACATCTATTTTCATTAAATTATATTTATATATATATATATATGTACATATATATATATATATTACAATTTTAACTAACTACATCTTTATTGGGAGGTTTTTTTTATTAATTTTTTAAAGAATCTGTATTTTTATGTTAGGTCGATTATTTTGCTATTTTTTTTGTTTTTTAGATTTCCATTTTACTAATAATTTATTACTTTGTAACACTGTCTTCTGTTTCATTCACTACTCAGCATTAAATACCGCCCAAATATGAGCAAAAATTATGTACATACTTAATAAATCTGGGGGTCTCCCATTATCCTAATAATAATTGGTCCTTTTCTTCTCAACCTCACAAGTGTGTGACCGAGACAAACACACATCATACGATTTGACCACAACAACTTCATTTAATTTGCTTATTAGAAAATTATGTATTATTATTTAACAGCTCTACACAACAAGTTTAATTAACTATTTGGAGGACTACAACTTCTTTAATCAATAATTAAATTAGGAGGCTCAGACGACATCATTGATCACGACATGGAATCCTTGAATATGCACATTTGAGGACAAGAAGAATGAACAATGCTGCGTTAAAAATGGGCCCTCAGGTGAAAAGAAAAAAAACTTATGATTATTTTATAGAGTCGTATCACTATCTTGCTCATTAGGTAAAATAAAAAAATGTGATAGCGTCTAAAAATATGTTATCGGTTTTTCTAATGAAATTAAGGATGGGGCGAAACCAAAAACCTAACGATATTTGCATTAGAAGTAAATTCTTATGGAAAATGTTATAGATGATTGTTTTATATTTTAGGATTATTTTTGTTAACACCTCCTCAACTATAATTTTTTTCCACATATAACCTTAAACTATAATTTTATTATTTTCAGTCCTCGAATTTATTCGTATTTGTCAATCTCGTCCTTCCATTAAACTCCATCCAAATTTTGTTAAAATTATTTTTATTAATTACAAAATAACAATTTTACCCTTTTCTTTTAAATATTTTAAAAAAATTAAAATAAAAAAATAACAACATGATCAAAATATTTCATAATTATTAAAGAAGACTTTATTAAATAATATTTCTATCCTTACTTTATTTATTTTTATTTTTATAAAGTTTTTATTGTAATAAAGAATTAAGGGTAAGAATGGTATTTTATAATTATTAAAAATTAACTTAACAGAATTTTAGTTGAAATCTAACGAAAGGACTAGATTGATAAATCATAATAAGTTTGAGGACTAAATTTGATAAATTTATAATTTAGGATTAGACGCTGAAAAAAGTTATAGTTGAGGGGGTGTTAGCGAAAATAATCCTATATTTTATATAAGAGTAGAAAATATGAGTAGGAAATGTTTGGAGGACAAAACATGGTATACAATTGCAATTGAAGCTTAAACAGAAAGAAGGGTTGGTATTGCTAGTTTTATCATTTTATATTTTACTATCCAATATTTTTTATATTGAAATATATTATTTTAATGTGAACAATGATGCCACTTTGATAAATTCTTTTTTTTTTAAATAAAGTTTTTTTTTTCTAAAAGTAAGTATTGAAATAGACCTCCGTTAATTTTATATTATTCTGTATTATATAACGTAATTTTATGATGAAGTTGAAATAAAGAAATACATAATGACTCTCCAACTTAATTTTCAAATTAGATATTAATTTGGCCTTTTAAATATACTCATCAGAATAGTTAATAATTAACTTTTATTTATGTTTTAATATAATTTTTTTGTCTTCTTAGTCATTTTTTGTTTGACGTTTATTTTTGGATTAGCGACCAAATTTTTTAACTGTAATTATTTTAATTGAAGTTTAAGATTCATCAGTGTTTAGGACTATTAGTATCTGATTAATTCGGTGTTCGGACGAACGTGACGAAAGTAAATCCTAATCAAAATGATATCTTTAAAATTCGAAGTTGGACTACTAATTTTTTCTCCTCCTAAAATACAACCGCTAATTAAATGTGTCAAGCACAATTGATTTGCAATGTAATCACTTTATACAAAAAAAAATTGTTAGGTAATAAATCTCATTAGATACATCAAAACCTATTTAACACCAAGCCCATAATTAAAGGGCCTAAACTAGGCCCCGGATAAAATAATAAAAAAAGTGTGAATTTGGGCTTCTTTCCGAGGGGCCTTTTCTACTCACTCAAGGGTCTATTTCTACTACACACCTTTAAATTTTTTAGTGGATTATTTTAAGTGATTGCTTATTTACACAACTTAAAATATAAAGTATCAATAAATAACTTTTCATGCTTACAAATTTGGAAGCGAGTCAAGCAATTATTTATTGATTTAAGTCTAGAATGTGCATATTACACGTTATAATTGTTATAATTACGTTTGAGAGAATTTTTAGGAATCTTTTGAAAAAGCATGATTTGCTTTCTGATATTTGATTACTTGATGAAACAAGCGTTGAATTTTTATTTTAACTTTAAAAAGTAATTACTTTCGTTGCTTTCATTGAAAGAAAACTATCTTCTTATATAGTTTAAAGCATTTGGATCCAAAGTAATTCCGTTTTTTTCTGTATAATTTTAGATTTTTTTTTTCAAAGGTGCATCATATTTCTTTCATAGTATAGATGGAGAATGATTGGGAGGTTTTGCCTAAGATGTTAGACTTGGGGGATTCAAGAACGGAAAATTCTTTATACTCTCAAACATTCTTCTAAAATTATTTTAATACTTACATAAAATAAACACCTTAAGAAATTATTAAAATTATCATCTCATTGCAAGGGGTTGAAAAAAAATTAAAACGATTTTAAAGAAAATATTGAAACACTAGAAGTTCCGTTTGATTATAATCTACTGTAGTTGGATTAAAAAAATTTAATCCATCAGATAGTCCAATCATCTTAATCTCATGAGCATAAGTATATCCAATCATTAGACAAAATACAAAAACTGAAGATTTTTACTTAGTTCAATCGTAAATGTTGTGGAGTCCATGATTTGATGTTTAGACTGTTTAATTAAAAAATGAGGAATAAAAGTATAAAACTTTAATCTAAATTTTATTCTCCAACTAAAAGGGAGTATAAATTGTGAGATGTCAATTTCATCTGACAACTGAAATGTGCACTGTATATTGTGTAATGTATAAATTCAAGTGTTTTCTCTCTGAAAGTACTTTGAAATCTAAGGATAAATAAATGTTAAATTTAAAATAAAAATATACAGAAACTATTTGATTAAGATTCTTAATTATAAAAGTCGATCTATAAAGTGAATAAATTTAAAATTAGTGATATCACGGCCATTGGATCTTGATAATCAGCCCACGTTTGAAAATCATTTTTTAACTTATGTATAAGTCTCTCTCTCAAAAAAAAATATTTATAAGTGCATTTAACCCAAAAATCTAATCATCGATAAATAAAGAAAATGAGATGTAAAACAATAAATCAGTATATAACACTTTATCTATCATTCAATTAATGTGATATATGCGTATATCGAATAATTTAAATATTGAAGACGTGATGATCCCAATTAAATAATTTCACTTAACTTTTAAATTCCAATGGTTTCATTGCTTGTTATGTTCATATTAATCTGATAATTATACGCTAATTTATATTATAAATCAAAGAATTAACTACAAACTACAGTCAAGTAATCAATAATTAAAATATTAGGTTTTAAGATTTTGAAGGTAAAATAGTGAGAATTCAATCTTCGAATTGATAAAAAAATAAAATATTAAATATTTATTTTATTAAAAAGATAAAGTTTTAAAAAATTCAAATATTATTAGGGTGATAATTTGTGAAATTTGAGGCAAAATTTGACTCCATTAAAAATTAACAATATTAAATTAAATTAAGATTAAAAAAATTAAAATATGATCCAACCATTACAACTTCAAATTTTTGAATTGATTGAATTAGATCATCGGATTGAGCTATTTATTTATTTATTTTTTTTTTTGGGTACCCCTGAGGGGCCCCCGGTGTCCAGGGCTACTAGCACCTGACTAATCCGGAGTCGAGGTGAAAGAGCAGAAGTGGTATTCCTCTGGCCAAATTGGCGACTCCGGGGCTCGAACTCGGGGCTACTAGCTCCCGGTCCCTCAACCCGGGACACACCCCTGCTAACCAGGTGTGCCAACCCGGGATTGAGCTATTTATTTTGTTCACATATTTAATTTTTTTAAGAATAACAATATCTTTTAAAATAAAATAAATATTACATTGATAAAAAAATCAATGAAATTAATGATAAAAACTTGAAATTATTAAATATAAATAATTTTAATATTTAATAATATTTTGTTATTTTAATATTATAATTTTAAATCTTTTAGATCCAATTTTATATTATTCCAAACTCTCTCTCACACACACTATCTCTCTCTCTCTCTCTCTCTCTCTCTATATATATATATATATATATATATATATATATTATCATATTTTAGTTCAATGTTAGTCAAATTAAAACTCTATATAATTATGCTCCTTCTTCTCTGTCCACTGTTTCTTATATTTCATATATATTTTTACAAGTATTTTATAAATAGAACAAAATGTATGAGCAAAGTTAGTTTGTCTAAAGATTATCTTTCTCCATAACTTTTTGTTATCTTAAATATGCTTAGCACCAGCTGTCTTTCAACAAAAATGGAAAATATTTTCTTAAATTGTATACTTTCTTTGTCTTCTTTTTTATTTTATGAATTTTAGACCTTAGCTAATAGCAACTCTGCCAACATGTATAGTATACTGTAATATATGATGATAATCTCATCATGATGTTGTCTTGAGCTTTTGAAACAACGAAATGTAGTTTTCTTTCTTTTAAGAAAAATCCCTTTTGGTATTATATTATATCTGAAAATTTATGAGCAATTTTCATTAAATTGCTTGAAAGTAAAAATTTTAAAGTGTCGAATATTTCAAAATTATTAATAATTCTACTGCATATACAATGTACCTCCCAACCCTTGAAACAGAACAGACCAAATTTGGAGACCCAAACTAACACAAAAACTCCAACCGAACCGGTTCGACATGTATTTAATGCTAATTACATCAAACTGCCGTTTTGAGCTGCAAAGATCCACGCTCGACGTTTTGGACCAGACCGAACCGGCTTCATTTATAAAATTCCCACGAAACATTAGCTATAAATAAAACATTACAACCAACTCAACTCAACAGGAACCAAAAAGGAGAGAGAAAGAAAGCACACTGGACCCGAACCGGTCGGAGGTACCTTTAATTAACTAATAACAACTACATCTTGGTCCGATTCAGCATTTGGGCTCGGAGCTCTACCGCGTCGGCCTGTGTGAACCGGTTTTCCGGCACCCAGTTCCCGGTTTTGGGATCCCGCATCCAAAATATCTCCTTCTCCTTCACCACCCCGCCGCCGGCCATCTCCTCCGCTGCCGCCACCTTCGGCATGGACGCCGGAGCCAAGGCCGGCGCTCGGGACACCTCCGTCGTTACGGCAGCATAACTCCGGCGACTGTACATATATGCACACACGTACGTCAAAGAAGAAAAAAAAAACTAGTTACAACTCTGTTTAAGAGATGATAAAACCAAAGTTGGACAGGATTATGTACACATTACGTATATAACATTACCTGAGATAGGACAAGGAGTTCTTGAGAACCCGAGACATGCTGTGAGAGAGAGAGAGAGAGAGTAGAGAGAGAGAGAGAGAGAGAGAGAGAGAATTGAGTTTTAAGTTTTAACCTTCGGAAACGTCCGTGTGCAGGTATATATAAAGGGAGGAGGGGGTTTATTTGGATTAATCAATGGAAGTTAATTAGAGGTGTGTTCTCTTTTAGTTAGTTACTTAGTTCTAGGCATGCTTATATTAATATATATATATATATATATATATATATAGTTATGTGTATATATATATTTTTTAATGTAAGTTATGCAAAAAGTGTATTATTCTATTCACTGGTTTCTGGTCATTTCATCAGTGACCGTCCACCACCACTTTTTCTGTTTCAAATTTTATCATGCAATGTACTGAGGGATGAGTGTAGGAATATATTCTTTCTCGACATACATATATTTATATCTTATAGGTTGCAAAAGTCTCTTTTTTTTAATATGGAGAAGTTCCATAAGAAAAGAATCACAAAAGCTAAACAAACATACTAAAAAAATATTATGTTTTGACCTTATAATTGAATGAGAGGACGCGCTCTGTTTTTTAGGATGCCCGAGGTTATCATCTTTGTCCTACACTTTGTCAAAAAAAATTGATTAACATATAACTTATAAATCAATATTGATTTGAATTTGCCGGAGAAAATAATACAAGATTTCATGGCATGTATACATTATTTGGTGATATAAATTTTGTTCTAATTGTTATGAATTAATTATACATAGTCTTTAATCCTCATACAATGAGCTGCACAAGTTTAATTACATCATTCTAGTTCAGAAGAAGATAACAAATAGTTTCTTCTTAAATTAGAAGAAAATAATAATTTAACATTTAATTTATGATATTGTCACGAAAATTAATATATATTTCACAATTTCCTAATATTAATTAGTTCAATTAATATTTCACAAAGTGGAAGAGTGGAGAAATGGAAATGCTAATTTTACCAATGTACTGAGTGCGTTATGGAGCAATTAATAAGGACTCAGTCTGACAAAAGAAACCAGGGCTGGTGTTGTGAAAAGATGAGCTCGCTCAAGTAGTAGGAAGAAGGAGGTGTACTATTAACTATTAGCCTTCTCTTTTCTAATACTGTGGGCGGAGAGACAGCATTTGGTCTTGCAGCATGCAGCAAAACAGCTTAAGGAAAGTTACCATTATCTTGATAGAAATATATATAACTTTAATTGGTATTCTCCATATCACTAAAATAACATTCAATATAACACAATATATATATATATATGTATATATAATATGACTATTTTTATAACAATGGTCATAAAAAAATTACTTAAAATCATAAATAATTAATTGAGTTTGTGCTTTAAATTGAGAAAGTAGTATGAATTCGAACTTCAGAGTCATTAATTTAATTAAAATTTATTTTCATCGCGTTTGTCCAAACATCGGAATAGTAGGATGTTAGTAGTCTTGTACATCAATAAAATTTTATTTATTGATGAAAAAAGAAACTAGTTAAACAAACAAATAAATAATCAGGAAGTTGGCATGACTCACAGGTTATGCAGGCTACTAGTCCTCTTGTTGTTCATCACGGACATGGATAGACTTGGCAACTTATATATGTGATGGGGTTCCTTCCGGCGCCCATTGAAATTTTTTTTTCTTTCTTTGGTAGAAGAGACCCATTGATTTTTTTTTGTTATGTTTCTCTTGTGGTACATGCCTACACCAAATACAAGGACGAACGAACTATAAGGGAAAAGATGAAATAAAACAACCCAAATGTCATGCCAGTTTTGAATAAGGTTCTCGTTAACTCGAAGCAAGAGATGATGGGTCGATACACATGTATTAAATTGATAAAGTAGACTTAAATCGTCGAATTTGAAATACGTATTATACCTAAACATCATGTGAAAGTGAATTAACGTTATCCAATGTTCATGGAATATATTGAGTTAGGTCTTATGTTTCATTGTTTCTTTTTAAATGGTCTTCTTTTATAAATACTTTCTCTTACTCTATTGATATTTTCTACTTTTTCAAATTGTGCCACTACATATACATACATATATATATATATATATATATATATATATTCATATATGCATACACATTTTTTGTATGCACTATGATCAACATATTATGATCGTTTAATGAAGCAGTGATGAGATCTACGGCATGGATTAATGCGCACAGACCACCTCCGATTCTTTGATCGAACCATAACCTAATAGAAAAAATCCCGCCCTTTCTTCACCGCAAACTCGAACCAGCTGCACGCCCTTCTTCTTCGTGATCTCAAAACTTCCGCACGCATCTTCTCCTCTCATCTCCAGACGCGGACGCCACCGCCTCGCTAGACGCCGCCCCTCTCTAGACGCACGCGCCTGGACCTCTCCATCACCCGCCGCCCCTCTCCATATGCCGTCCCTCTCTGCCGCTGCCCCCGCACGTACAAACCCTCAATGTCGCCGTCATCCTCCCCCCATTACGTGGACGCCGCCGTCATCTAATTCTTTCACTCTCTATTGTAGTTTAATATGAATTAAACTAGTCAAAAATTAGTTTTCAAGCATTTCCTTTTCATTTGCACCCTGCAGGTACCCATAAGTTGTCCACAACTTTTTTGTCTTGCATGTGGTGCTCCTGCTGTGTTTTGGACCAAGGTTGTTAATATCGCGAGTCAAACTCTTAAACTCGTAAGTTTAAGAGTCCATGACCCTAAATCGGCTCAACTCTAGGCTAACTCGGAAATTGAGTTAAACTCGGTTTGAGTCGCGAGTCAACTCGGTGAACTCGATTAACTCGGTTGAATCGTTCGAGTCAACTTGTAGAATCTCCGAGTTTAGGTTCTAGTTAAAAAATGGTAATATTGATTTGAATACGAGGGTATTATTGGACAGAACATAATTAGGGTTTGCAATATCGAATTCCTCAAGAAACCAAAAAAAATGGTGGTTGCTTCCTTCTTCACGCCTGTGAAAAATTGCGACACCAGATCTCGCGGTCTCGCCTTCTCTTCGCCAGATCTCTATGTCGCACCTTGATGATCTCTGTGTCACATCTTAATGGCCTACACGGTCGCTCGTTTGTGTCGCAACTGTAACCTCGCACGAAGGCCACGGACTGCGCCTCGTGGCTTCTCTGCTCCTCGCCCCGTGTCGTGCCTCGCCCCGCTCCTTGCCTCTCCTTAGGCTATGTCGCGCCTTGCCTCACACTGTTCCTCGCCTCGCCTATGCCGCGCCTAGCCTCTCCTTGCGCCGCGCCTCTCCTCACATCGTGCCTCGACTTGCCTGTGTCGCCTTGCACAACTACCGTGGAATCGTGGGCTACACCTCGCACAAGTGCACAACTGCTGTGGACTGCGCAAGACTGTCGCGAACTGTGCCTCATGACGCTTCGCTCGTAGTATCCTTCTCCATCTATTCTTTCCTGACAAATCATTTTCCCATTTTCAAGTTCAACTTTCTTCTTGTTTCCTCACACAAATATCATGATATATCTTTTTTTACTTTAAATCCTTTGATTAATGTTTGTATCCTGATACATTGTAATAGAAAGTTAACTTTAGAGTTTATAAGTTTACTTGATATAAGTATTCATTTACTTGATATAAGTAATCTATTGGTTGATTTGAAAAGGATTTATTCGAAACATAGACTCTACGATTTTACGAGTCGACTTAACGATACGAGTTTACGGAGTACAAAATGAGTTTATGTAGACTCTCGATATTGACAACCTTGTTTTGGACTGAGAAAGAGATATTCAGAAACTATGCTGATTAAATGTGTTATACAGCTTGTTGATTGGATGACTATATCGATAAGCAAACTTTATATTTGGATTTGCTCTTGTTAATTGAATGACTATGTTGATAAGAAAATTTTATATTTGGATTTGCTTCTATTGTATGATTGTATCAATCCAAGTAATACATGGAGTAGAATTTATTTCTCTCTTCCCGGAGCACTGACTTATGAGTAAATGATTTCTCCTCTTCCTGATAGTAGACTGGACCAAGCTTTTGGAGTCTTTGGTGCTCTCTTCGATGCAGCTGGAAATATTGATATAATTGCTGAAGAGTTGATTTGTATCCTTGAATTTCATTCTTGTAATAGATTCTGTCTATATTTTAAAATTATAATTTTGCTGATTTTCTATATGACCTTGGTTATTCTCATTCTTGTGTGATGAACTTTAGGTAGTGATAACTGAGGATGTTGTTCAACTAAGAAAAGATATTGGAGCTCCTGTTGATTTTCGGTATGACCCTGGAATGGCAGTTCTTTGGTTAGGTATATCTTGGAATGGCTTCACCTTCTCGGTGATGTTGATTCCAAAACAAGAAAGGTTCAAATATAGGAAAATGAATCAACTTTATTTTTCTTCTTTTTCAATTTAAATTCATGGTGCTTAAATGAGGTATAACATTGGTTTCAGATGTTCATCGATGAGGTGATGGAGCTCATGGAACTTACTCCATTGAGAGAAACACTTGTGGGACTACCAAGCATCAATGACTTGTATAATAAAGCAAATGAAGAGACTGACTATCGTTGTGGAGCTTGTTGCCAATCCTTCGATCATATTCATGGACAAACCTACCTCTGGACTTGATGCAAGGGCTGCAACCATTGTCATGACAACTATGAGAAACACAGTGAATACTGGGAGGACTGTTGTGTGCACCATTCATCAGTCCAACATTGACATATTTGAAGCCTTCGATGAGGCGAGACATCATTTTTTTCCTTGTGCTTGAGGTTGCGGTTTCCTTATAGAGAACAAATTTATGTTGGTCCTTTGGGTCACAATTCTTCTCACCTGATTGAATATTTCGGTGTAATTTTAGAAACTCTACGGCTCCAGGAATTTTGCACCTTCGAGGTACACCTTGCTAAATTACTCTTTGTTTACAGCTAGGAAACTGGAAATTGAGGATAACAAATTCAAGGAGCTAAGGGACATGTTTGCAATGTACAAAAGACTATGAAGTTGCGTTGGATCAGAGCTTGGATATTTTGCAGCTCTGTTGTGCAATGTCATCCATAGAGGCTTTTGATGTTTTGGCTTGGTTGTTATTTATTCGAGTATGAAATGTAGTTGAAAAATAATCGAGATGAGGAGCTCGTGTGAAATGCATATTGATGACAGAAGGCCATTTGAATACTCTAGCTATTGATCGAGTGTGGTTGAACAACTTGCATGTACATTTGTAATTGAAACTTCATACAATAACTTGAGTGTACTTATATTTTATTGAAACTTCATACAATAACGACAATACATGCACCAAAAAGGTGGTATTTTTGGTATCCCATCTCTTCCAGTTTATTTTCCAGAAATGCAATGTGGTCAAAATTAACACCCTTTTTTCTGGTGTCCGACAAAGATGAGGTTTCTGATGCTAGCCTAGTGATCTTCTTGTTATTCACAACATATTTATCTGTACACTTGTTGATTTGTATGTAATATGCACTCATTCATGATAAATATTTGGATTCAACTTCATTTAACAGAAAAGCATTGTCATTAATAAAAAAATATCTGATCATTTCAAAGAACATCCAAAACAAATAACTTAACATTTCTCATGAATGTGTCCACTTGAACACATATATAACACAAACACAAAAGTTCAACTACTAAAACAATAGTTTGACACTAGTTCGAGCAGTACACAAGTATCAAGTACATTTGCACTTAGGAGACAAAAGTCCGAGCATATAGAAGATAAAGGCACAAACGATGACTAAACGAAGATTGCCACGACACTTGCATTCACCGAGTAGTTCAAGTTTTTCGTCCTTCACCTTCAAAGTATCATCTACGGGAGTCGTTGCGATATCAAGTCCATGAAGATAATGATATAAAGCAGTCGTTGCCGCCCCTAGTATGTCGAATTTCTTAAATATACTGTATAATCAAGCACCTGTTGTTGGCAATCGGCCCAAGACTCGTAAATGACAGGTTTGCGACCTTCGAACACAACGTAAAAACATGAAGAACTGACCATTTTAACTCACGTCCAATGTAGTACCTGAAAAAAGAAAAAAATAAACATGCTCATATTTCTAAATAGAAAATGTTGGAGATCACAAGAAGCAAATGTATAAATTTATCCTTTTAACATTATTATATCGAATAAGTGGAATTATCTATTCTTTATAAAATATTTAGAATACTAACTCAGTTAAGAGGTATTAATTTATGACATGTATAAATTGGACACTTGTAAAATCCACTATTATCTATATATACAGTCTCAGAATGCACACTCACACTAGTTTTCCTAGCTAATGGACAAATTGTACACCTTCAAGATATCCTGAAATTGTACAACTTTGAATCCAAAACAAAATTATGAAAATCTTCATTTCTTTTCTTTAGGTGAACCCAAATTCACCAAAATGTAAAATTCACTCCTCCCCTCACAAATCTTCTTCACCAGTAGTACACTGAAACATGGTCAAAAAGTCATCCAAAAAAAAGTTACTTGTGATGCTAAGATCAAATTGTACTTATAATAATAATAGTAATAGTAGTAGTATCTTGTTTTTATGAAATTGTTCAAGATTCAGAACACTTATCAAGATCATCATATGAGTAATCTTAATGTTGTCCAATTGCTCGGTTGTTTCAGATTTCTTATGATAAAAACTTCAAGCATTCTTTTACCTTCAATTTTTCGGAGATCACAAGTTTAAACATGCTCATATTCCTAAATAGAAAATGTTGGAGATCACATATGAGCATTTCGGAGTGGATCTAGGTGTTGATCCAGGCAGATCAAAGCATTTCGAAGCAGATATGGAGTGGGTCAGAATTCTTGGTGGTACTACCTGGAGGCGGAAGAAGAAGGCGACGTCTCTGGAGAGGGGCGGCGGAGTCCAGAGAGGAGAGGAGAAGCGGCGGCAGCCGGAGAGGAGAAGAGAGGCGAGGCAACGTCCGCGTCTAGAGAGGGGCGACGTCTGCGGCATCAACGTCTGGAGATGAGAGGAGAAGACGTGTGCGGAAGTTTTGAGATCACTTCTGGAGTGGGGCGGCTTCCGCGTTTGGAGTGGGGCGGCGTCCGCGGTGGCATCGTCCGGAGAGGAGAAGAGAGGCGAAATCGCGGAGAAGAAGGGCGTGCGGCTGGTTTGAGATCGCACGAAGAAAGGGCAGGGTTTTTTCTGCTGGGTCATGNATATATATATATAAGTGAATTTTATTTCATACATTTAATGCATTGGAATGAGATATGGGTGTATTAGGATAATTTCTTACTATCAGCATATAAATGTATATATTAATTAGAATAATCAAGACGAAAAGTAATTTACTGTATGCTAATTATTACTTCATACGAAAAAAAAGAGAATGCTACTTGGAGATGATTAGATAATTGACGGATGATCAAATCATAGAAATCGATCCCACTATGAGGAACTACACTTTATTGTTTTAATTTATCAGTTAGCTGACTCAATGCTCACTTTTGGATTTCATACATGATTCGGACTTCCTATCCTCCGAGGATCTTAGGTGTATATATATAAGAAGAAAGATGGCAAATTATGGGCATAAAACAATGTGGATAGTAAGGAATTGATACTAAGGATAACAAACTCATTCTTGGTCCCTGCCTACTATTTATATTCCTTCAATATATAAAATTATTTTTTATGTTTCTTCTCACTTTTTATGTAGATGGTGGATGACCTAATCCACATCTATCGCATCTTCTCGTGTGCTGCATGCAACACACAAAGTTGAAGATATATTTTCGTATCATTTGGAGTTGGGTGAAATTATCAATGAAAATATTCTAGGTAAATAAAATTTGAACTTAAAGTTTTATTTAGGCCAGGATGAACTGTATCCCAACCTTCATTAATAGATATCTGTTTTCTCGATTTACTCGGATCATGTAACTTTTGACTCAATTTTCATTGTTAATTTCCTTAATATGATCGTTGTGTCAGATTTCATTTGGAGGTCGATAAGGAGGAATAAAAGTGGCTCCTTAAATTTCACAAGAGCATCTACGTAATTGTAATTAATAGTCGCCATCCATCCCATTAAAGTATTCATAGGATTTAAAAGCACAAAAAAAGTCTTTTTTATATAAAAAAAATCCATGCATCATCCTCTTTTGTTATTTAAATAAATTGTTGGTGCAAGGACTTACATATTTAAGTAATCACGGTAGAGAATAAAGTTGATAAGTATGCGTAAAGATAAAGATGGTCGTGATAATGGAATAAACTAATTCTTTTGTGTTCTCCTAGAAAATGGAAGTAATGCTTAAAATGGTAATATTGTTATGATAAAAATCTAAATCATATCTCGACGAGATCATACTTTGGCAGAACATAACCACTAAAAAGTGATTTTACCTGCCATGCTTTTTTTGATAACAAAGGTCAATATATAGAAAAATGATTTCTTCAATTATTTATAGAAGAACAATACAGCAGAACAATCATCCGATCGTTGTACAAAAATATGGATTGATTATATCTTAATCTAGGTTGTGTTTGACATTAATAGCAGACTAATAAGCGGACAACGATTTGACAATGGATAGCGATTTAACAACGGATAGTGATTGATTATTAGTGATTATTATTTAGCGGTTCAATTAAATAATAATTAATAAGTGTTTGATAAATATAGCAGTTAAATTAATTGATAACTATAAAATGACGTAAATGAGTTTAATGAGTTATTCTAAGAAACTATCTAACTTTTAATACTATATAAAAGCTTTTATTATATTGTATAAGTAATTATTTATAATAAAGTTTTTATAGATAGATTGGACATGTATAAACAAAAAAATATAACGTAACTTTATTCTCAAATTTTGCCTCTTCTTTTTCGCCACAAAAATTCTATATACTAATATCAACAATATTAACATGTAACAATTTAATTGTATTAATCATCATAAATCTCCCAACAAATTATTGAATTATATATCTTACATTGCATTCCATAATAAATTAGCGATTTCATTACCTGTTGTACTTTCATTATTTGACGATATACCTTGAACGTCAAGAAGGTCGTCATCAAACATATAATTTGGGTGTTGATCCATAATAGAAAATAAATGGATCCTCTAGTGAATTAATGTGTATAAAATTATGTAAAGCAAATGTTGTCACTATAATCTTTACTTATGATTCAACACTAAATAGTGGCATTTGATGCAGTATCTTCCATCTTTTCTTCAAAATATCAAAAGATCATTTAATGCAACTTTGAAGGGATAAATGTGCACGATTAAAATTCTCTCAAGCAGTTCTTGGTGGCTCATGTTGAAATTATGATTGGTGGTACCATATTTTTGGATACGACACATCCTTTTCTATCTGGATATCCTTTATCCACCAAATAATATTTACCTATTTAAATTTTTTTAAAAAAATTAAGAATTTCTACAAGCGAAAATTCTTGTTATAAATATAAATAAAAATATTACCTTCTAGGGGCTTTGGAAAGTTCCTTGTTGGAGTGTTAATTGCATGAAGAAATATGCGATTGTCATGTGTCGATCCTTCCCATCCAACTGAGACAACTGTAAAGTACATGTCAAAATCACATGTGGTCATATATTGAACGTAGGGATACCTTTCCTTCCTATTTATCACAATTGATCTGTTTCAGCAATACAAGCTGTTGTATGTGTGTCATCAATGCCACCAATGCAATCCTAATATCAAAATTGAATATTAGCAGATAACTAATATAAAGAAACTTTGCATAATATAAACAATTATACATTTACCTTAAAATATAGCATATATCTTCCATCATTGGCTATACGAGGTGACACATTTTTAAAGTGTGGATCTTTAGGCTTTATAATATCACGTGCTAGACCTCTTTCTTGGCCACATATTGCATTCAAGACATCATGAAATACTCTGCTAATGGTTTTGCCCGAACGTTGAAAACATTCATTGACATCTCGATTGGAAAGATATAAAGCAAGCGTATAAAGAAATATGCCAACTTTCTCAATAATAGACATCCTTTTACTTGATTTTAACTCATATTTTGATGATAATTCATCACATAATTAAAAAAAATACTTGGTTCCATTCTAAAAGCATTGACACATTGAATTGGATGTCCATTAAGCACTTTTTCCATCCATATCTCTCCTTATTGAAGTGAAGTCATGCATGATTCTTTATAAATATATTTATAGTAATACATCGCTATAGCCATTATGGAGCATGCAACAAGAGTGATAAATTCATGTTCCTCATTTTCATTGTTCTCGATGCACCTATGAAACATAAAGCAATAACTCATATCCATTTAAAAAGAAAAATCATAAAAAATATTTAAATCATTGAGAAGTTTTTAAACATGCATACTTAAGATCAAATGTCTCAATAAATCATAATCAAATAATGAAATAAGAAATCATAAAAAAGATTCACTTGTATTTATTGGTAAACATGAATTTTATCCATGATAATCTCGTTTCATTGTCTTGCATATTAAAAAAACATCTCCCAGCTCCGCATTTGCAACCAAATATGCAACATGATACCACATCACACTGCCCATTTCAAAATCTTCCATGGTGGACATATGATTTAAAATTTGCATGGTAGTAGCGACATTAGATATTGGTGCCTGAGTGATTGCGCTAGTTCCAGCACCAGAATTATCACTAACTTTTTCAACACAAGATACTAATTTACTAATGTGTTTAATTAACATTGTTGATCCTGTTGATTGTCTTCTCTTGCGCTTCATTTGAATGAGATTGCTAATTTTTTTTATTATTTCTTCTTTGAGTTTTGTTACTTTGAGTTTCATTTACCTCTTCCATAACATATCTAAAGAATCCATCACTATCTAGCTCATCACTTCTTAAAGTACTAATATAGTTGGTATATTGACTTTTTTCATAATCTATTTCTTCCTCTTCCTCTTCCTCTTCCTCTTGTACTTCTTTTTTTCCTTGCTTGTCAATATTAGTTTGTTCTTCATTAATCACAAATTTTTGGGCATTAATCGGTGGAGGATCCATAGAGGGTGCATAAACATTTTCTCCATTAGGATTGAGTCTCCAAATAGTTGTTCTCATTTATCTTCAAGAAGTGGGTCTAAACCCTTTCTTGTGATATGATGATTTTAGGAGAACATAGCAACACTCCTATTTTTTTAATTTAATATTTTTTAAATATTATTATTTAATATAAGAAGTTGATAAATAAATAACAAAAAGAGAGAAACTAATATAATTAAAAAGAACATAGCATGCTTAGTAATGAAATAAAATATTAAGATAATTAAAAGTAAAATAATAATAAGAAATCATGGATAGTCGAGTTGGTTCAGGTTTATATTTTTCCACTCGTACTTAATTGATTAAGGCTGAACTAATCTTGGGCTAGATTATATTGCCGAGTTCATTCCATAAGAGAAGGAGATGACAATTACAGAGGTAAAAAAATTAGAGTTAAAAGTCTAATAAAGTAAATTATATATTTGATTTAATTTTTAATCTGAATATATAATAAATAATAATAATAATATAGAGAATAAGCTGAATGACATAAAAAATTATACAGAATACAAAAACATGATAAAAATAGTATGATTAATTAAAATTCAAAAAATAAAAAATGGATATGTTCCGATGAAAAAAGTATCAAGTTTAAAATTAACCAATTAAAAAATTTTGTATTAAAATATTTAAGTTGCGCAACGCGCGAATATGTTACCTAGTATTCACATGTTTGCAAACATCCAAGAGTTTCCGAATAATAAAAATAAACTATGATATAGAATGGAATGCTCAAGTAGCAACCAAAGAAATGATCAAGTAGCAAACTAATATTCCAAGATAATAATAACAATATACAAAAAGGAATGCTCAAGAAGAAAGGAATGCTCAATTAATATTTTTTTCTGTAAAAAATAAGTATGAAAAAGAGATTGATATACCAAATGAAGACATTAGATGACACTACGTGGGTAAAAACAAAAAAGAGATCACAAAAGGTGGGTCAAACAAATAAATACCTTTAAATCTTCAAGACTTTTTGTTGCAGATTTTCAAATTCTTGCTATGATCATCTTTTAACAATACAGATTACTATGACAGATTTAAATAAATATATATAGAGGTTGTGATCCGATTAGTAAATTGCTGAGAGTTTTCAAATCAAATAACATATATAAAATTTGAACAAATCAAAAGGTGATGAGATTAATTTTTTACCTTAACTATATGAAGAAATAGAAAATGACAAATTAGGAAATTAAATTATAACCTCTACTCTCTCCCTCTCAACGATAAAATAAATAGCATATGAAAAATATTCAATCACCATCTATCTGCTATCTCTCAAATTAATTTACCAAACACCACAAATATACAAAATAGCATATTCATCGATTCTAAACGTCATCCGCTATTTCAACCTCTATTTTTTAGCACTGCCAAACACTGCCCTAAATCTAATCTAACTTAATACCTGAAGGTGTTGAGGAGAAAAAAATTGTTGAGAGGAAGCTTCACTAACAATTTCAGACATGGGAGATGAATCAAATGCTAGTATTAGCCCAAATTTACCCTCTAACTTTAATTTGTAATACAAATACCCTTCAAATTTAAATTTGTAACCAAACTACCCATTTACCTATTGTAGGAAGTCACCTATATATATTACTATTTGTGCCATCTCATTTTTATATTTTAAAAATTATATTTTTTTTCTATCACATTTTAATATACTAATTTTAAGTACCCGTGTGATCACTATCAGTTGAGATACCAATTTAACTATTCTATAATTGATTTTAATAAAAAAATTAATTTAACTTCCAATAACTAAATTGTATATGACCCAAGTCGCTAAAAAATAAAATTCAACTCAATCAAAACTTAGAAAAACTCAATCAATTTAAATAATCATTTTTGTGTATTATGAATTTGAATTTCAAAACTCATATTGCAAACACAATCAAGAAAAAATACTTTTATTTTAAACTATACACATAAAAATGCCAATAGTTTAATATATATTTTAAACTAATTATGCTATAATTTGATATTATTGATAAGTAATTCATAATTTGAAGTTTTAAATATTTTGAAAATTTGATTGATTCTAAATTAATTTATATTTAATTTATATTTTGTCCTACCAAGATTTTTAATCATTAAATTTATTTTTTTATCAATGGTATGAAAATATATAATTTTTTTAAAATATAAAAAAATGAGATAATATAAATAATAATATAGGTGACTTCCTATAGTAGGTAAAGGGGTAATTGAATTACAAACTTAAACTTTGAGGGTATTTTTGTTATAAATCAAAGTTAGAGAATATATTTGAGCTAATGTGCAAGTTGAAGGGTAGTTGATGAAAATTACTCAATCAAATGCTCACATAGAAGTTAAGGGTACATTTGATTTACCTTATAAGTAGTTTAAAATTAGTTATAAATTAATCATAATTTTTTTATAAGTTAATATTAAAAAAATATATTTGATTAATAAAAGTTATACTAATGAATTGTTAAGGTGACAACTTATAAGTTGAAAAAATAAGCAAGGTTTAAAATTATTGATTTATTTTTTAATCAACTATATTACTCTTTTATCCATATTTTTTAACATTACTATTATATAACTTCAAAGATATCTTAGTCAATATTTATTTCAGTAAATATTGCAACCACTTTTTAACAATATCAACAATTTTATTCAAACATGTAACTACTTATATTTTTAAAATATTTTTCAACACCTAAAATATTTATGAGCATTAGTGCTTATTAAATATTTTTTATTAATTATGCCAAACAGACTCTAAATAAGAATGTAATTAGCATTCTCATTTAAGATTAGTTAATTAGTAAAAAACATTTATACATTCTATAATCCCAATGAAAGACATAATAAAAAGTTATCTAGATTACGTTTAGGATGATGAATAGAGTTTTAATTCGATCAAAATTTATTTTAATTGTTTACTATATATTTTTTAAGTAATGTTTGAAATTTAAAGTACAAATCTCTATAAATTATTTCAACTAACTTATAGAATCTGAAGCTTAGATATTAGACATTAATTTCTAATATATCATTTTTCATTTTTATTTAAAATTACTTATTTTATTTATAAATTCCATATTACATATTGTATTTTAAAAATATTTCACATCTCTATTTTTTTTCTTATCATCATAAGTATTTTTTTTTCTTCGATTGAAATTGATTATCTATTTTCATTTATGAAAAATACAATATCGTTAAATATAAACCATTATTATTATTAGAATTAATAAATTATTATGTATAATATAAAAAATAACGTGTATAAATAAGAATGCAACTTTTGACTTTATGTTATTTTATTATCAATTATTGAATCGCTATATTTATTAAACACTTTTATTAAATTCATTAGGATTATTTTTTTAAACCTCACTCAAATTATTGTGAAATTTTAAATCTAATTTTGAACTACAAATCAGGTAGAAATAGATTTAAACTTTTTTCGATTGAATAGTTAAATCCATCCAGATGATTTTTTATTTTTTATATTTTTATTTGTTAGATGACTATTTTTTATTTTTTAATTTAAAAAAGTTAGAGCCTCCTAACCAGGAGGAAAGGTGGGTGGCTTAATTTTTTTGATCATTTAATAAATCAAAAAATAGAAAAAAAATATAAAAATAAAAAGAATGGATCTAGTTATCCAACAAAAAAAGTTTAGAGCTAATTATGTCCAATTTTGTAGTTCAAAGTTAAATACGGAACTACATTTATCCGGGTTTAAGGAAACAACCCAGCTTATTAATCAAATTGGTATATATTATCCAGTAATATCTAACTATTATTCGTTATTTATTAATCAACTCATTATTTGTTAATTAAATTATTAACTTTTCTTTCACATATTAAAATCAAAGGTTGATATAAATCCATACTACATAATTTTCCAAATGAAGGTTATATACTGTAACACCCAGGATTTTCCTAAAATAGAAAATAATATAAAAAATAATAAATTAGGCATTGGACCATACTATAAATAGATCCCCTAAGAGGACAACAAAACACTTTTGACTTTTTCTTTCCAAAACCCTAGTTGTTAGGAATTTTCTCCTTCTCTCTTCTTCTTCACCAAGAAGAAAGGTAAGATTAAAGAACTTAATTTCTCCTACAATCTTCCTCTCTCCCCCTTTCCTAAGTCTATACTATGCCCTTAGGAGATCATGAAGGGGAGGGACTGCATAGAGATCAAATAGGTTGAAGACGAGAAGTTAGAGAATGAAGAACACAAGGGAAAACCCTGTAAACAATGTATGTAAATATATAGGTGGATCGCTCTAGATCGGATTTTTCTTGATGGACTATTGTATGTTAGGTTTCTCCTGGTATTGTGAATGAATTAATATGATGATGATATGCCTAGAGTCCTTATTTCTATTATTCATGATAGATTTATGATGTTCATGACCTTGAAATGTTTAATTGGCTCTATATGATGAGGGTTGATTAGAGAACTATGATAAGGATGCAAGATTCACATGATGTGGTTCTTAGGGTTAAAATCTGTAGAAAATGTAGTATCATGAGTTTTCATATGATGAAACACATGTAGGAAAGAACCCATAAATGAACTGGAGGAAAGAGGGGCGAAATTCGCCCTGGGAAGTCTCGGGGGCCGAGACCAGTAGGCCACAGACCGTGACAAAGAAAGGCAAAGTCACCCCTTCGGTCATGACCGTAATCAACTGGGCACGTGCCGTGAATATTTCATCATGGCCGGTGATGGTGTGTCGTGAACCCAAGACACGAACCATGAACTCTAAATGAGAAAAAATATCTTTGATCACGGTCATGATGGTTATGTCATGGGCCGTGACATAGCTAAGAAAAAAAGGACGCCTTTGGTCATGACCGTGAACTTTCTATCACGTGTCATGACAAGGTCAAGGAAAGATGACCCCTTTCGATCATGGTCGTGACAAGTTTGTCACGAGCCGTGACCATGCTAAACGAAAGACATTGTTGTTCGGTTATGACCATGACAAGTTTGTCACGAGTTGTGACCATGCGAGAAGGGAGACAATGTTATTCGGTCACGATCACAAGTTTGTTACGAGCCTGACCAAGCTGAATGAAAAACATTATTGTTCGATCACGACCGTGATAGAGCCTATCACGGATCGTGACGGTTGGTTACAGATTTTTATTATTTAAAATCCTTTTTAATTTTAATAGTAATATTGTGGAATTCTTCTATAAGTTCTAAGGACTAATATGTGGACAAGATAAAGGGCAAAATCATTCTCACTAAAATGATGATGAGGTTGTGATACATTGAATGATTGAGAACGATAGTGTTATTGATGATGAGGGACTGTAGAACAGCTGCTACCAAGTTCACGTTGTGTGGCCTTCTCCGCGCCTTGCAGCAAATGGATTTTCTCGAGCATTCTTTTCGGTCGTGGCTTGTGCATCCCCACTTACCTATTGACGAGACTTCTAAAGACTCATGAGTCATTCACAGTCACAACAAAGCAAACCTCAAATTTATCTCAAAGCCATTAATGAGATAAGAAAAACCTAATAAGATAATTACTTGATTTAATGATTGCATGGATCATGTTGCATTAGATGCTAAGGATGAATGAAACATTAAATGCTAATGATGGATGAACAATGGATAATGATTTATTGTAAGTATACTAAGTATTGGAAAGATGTATGATGAATGAAATGAAATAAATGAAGGGAATTACATATGATGAATGATGACATATGTGTAATTGATGTTTGACTGTATTAGTGGTAATGTCATAGCTTACCCCTCATGCAATAAAAGTAATGTATGATGAAAGATGATGTATATAAGAAAGTAAATGAAAACTATTTATATTGTTTTATGATTATCCACATGTTTTGATGATTAATTATGATGATATCGTTTATGGTCATGCTTTTATTCTATCATAAAAGTACATTTATATTGTGTCTTACATATCTAAGCTTCATAGCTTATGGTGAATTTATTTTCTCCCTGTTTTGAATCATGCATGTTAGTAATTTGAGATGTTATGGTTATTGGTGATGTTAGTGGCGACAGATGTTCGTGATGATACTGCTTGCACATGAGTAGTGGTCCATACACTATAAGAATTCAACCATTTAGCGGTCAAATTTAGCGGGCAATTTTTTGCCCGCTAAATAGCTGCTATTTCCGGGCATTTGCCGAGTAAATAGCGGAAAAATTTGGTAGCGCATTTTTTTAAAAAAAATTCTTTTTTCCGGCCAGGTAGTGAGTAAATTAGCGGGTAAATGTTGTAGCCGCTGTTAGCGGGTAATTTGCGGAGAAATTTTTGCTCGGACATTAGTGAAATAAGCCCGACTCCTTCCTTCCTCTTCACAATTTTTTCGTGCCCTAACCTCCCTCCCTC